>PVKS010004115.1:0-96597 GCA_004027875.1 Aplodontia rufa
AGCAGTGTTTTCTGGGTTACAGAATGTCTCTAACTTATCTTGGCTTAGCTTTAAGCATTGTACCACTTTATATACAATATAAAACTTTCCTTTCCTTTCCTGTTTCTTGTATAGCTTCAATTGAGTTTATTATGCCTAGGGGACATGAAGTTTCTTAGATCTGTCACATTTATCATTTTTACTAAATTTGGAAGATCATATTCTTTCTCCCATAATTTATTATTGTTATAATTATTTTTGTACTGAGCCCCACTTCTTTACTCTCCTTCTGGTAATTCTGTCCCGTAGGCCATCAAGACTCCATTCATTTCTTTTTCCTTTTTTATGCATTTCTCTTTCCACCTTGTACTTTAGTTTAGATATTTCACATTTCACTTGCTTCGGATTTGCTGATCCTCTGTAATGTGTAATCTGTTAAGTCTGCCTAGTGGCTTCTCATTTCAGATAGCATAGGTTTTTGTTTGCCTATTGTTTTAGCTCCGGATGGGGTGTTTCCTTTAATAATTTTCATGTCCTTGTTCATTATGGTCATGTTTTCCCTTAATTCATTGAGCAAACAGTCATAATGGTTGTTTTAAAGTCCTTATCTGCTAATTTCATCTTTTCTTTCCTAGATTTGCTTCTATTGACTGATTTTCCCTTTCATTGTGGGCTAGATTTCTTGTTTTTGGCATATCTAATTATTTTGATTGGATGCTAGATATTGTGAGTGTTACATTGTTAGTCTAAATTTTCTTTTGTCCCTTTACAAAGATTATTGAATCTTGTTCTGGTAGGAAGTCAATTTAATTTCAGATCAGCTTGCTCTCTGAGGTTTTCAATCCTGCCTGGTGTGGACGCAAATTTATTTTCCAACTCTGAGCAAGCTCCGGTAGTTGTTCAGCATATAGCTTCCTACAGTTCATCTTTCTTTGACTGTTATTATTTTCGTGGGCTTACAGAGATTTACGCCAACATGTGTAGCTTATCATTTGGCCAAGGATTCAAGGGAGTCCTGTGCAGATGTCTAGAGCTTTCTCTGTTTCTCCTCCACTCTGGTAGCCTGCCCCGCAAGTTCCAGGGCTTCAGCCTTCCTGAACTCAGTTCAAACTTTCCAGCTCACAAAATGCCAGACTCTGCTTGGATTCCCCTTTCCTACGTCTTTATAGAAAAAGCAACGAGGTAAAGGCCGGGACAGCGATAGGACCCATCTCATTTGTTCTTCTTCTCTCAGGAATCCCAGTCCTTAAATGCCTGTTACTCAATATCTGCAAATAATTTTCTTATGCTTTGTGGAGTTTTCTAGTTACTCCATTTCAGCCAAAAATAGTCCTACTAAAATTTAAGTGCTGTGCTCTCTTTCATGAACATTCTATCCTAGTCAATTTTACATTGTTTCCTATATACATGTTGAATGCTCCTCAGTATATTTAGACCTTTCATGTCTTTCTAGAATGTATCTTCCCCTTCCTTTCCACGCCTCACCTGTTACAAATGCTATCTTAAAACTCACCTTTTCCTGAAGCCCTCCTGTGATTAATCCTTCCACCCTCTTCATTCACCATCACCAACCCTTTGTTGTGATTTGTACTTAGTTTCTACTACATTAAATTGTATTTTTGGCCATGTAGTTTTGTAAAAGTATTTGGCTTTAAAAAAAATCTGACTATTTTGCTGATGATTATAAGTGGGAGTTTGGAAACAGAAACAGTCAGCTTGCATTTATTCCTTTTGTTGCAAACCCACCTAAGGCGGCTCTCAATTAGACAAATATTGGTGACCCTCAATAGAGTTGAGTGCAGAGGAGATATACCAAGAAACAGTGAAGCTGAATAACAGAGGTCTCTTTTTGTTTGCTTGCTTTATTTTTGCAGTGCTAGAGATTGAACCCAAGCCCTCACACACACTAGACCAATGCTCTACCACTGAGCTACACCCCCAGCCCTTAAGTGGGAGGTATTTATGTGGTTAGCAGACATTTCCTTGTGCAGCTACCCAGCTGTCCAGTGCAGGACTGTTCCTCCCACCCACAGGGCAAATCTACCTAGGGACATGAGAGCTCAGGACCAGAGTGCCTGAGCAACATGAACCTGCTCCGTGGCACCCAGCACTGGGTATGTGCAGGGAAGGCAGAGAAATAAGATTCTAATTGTGCAAAGCCAGAAGCTAATCTGTGGAACCGTCTTGCAATCAAGACATATCAAACTGTTAAGTGGAGAATTCATTTCTCCTTAGTTCCTAGTGAAGGAAATTCAGTTAGAACTATATATGCAGCTTGTACAATTATAACCATTCCATGCTTTTGTTTCTTTTTTTGAAGAGATTGTGCAAAAGTAAGCTTATCAGGATTCCTCTTTGTGTACAGAGCACAAGTCTGTGGAAGAACTACATAGAGTGAACTTGACTTTCTAAAGCTGCATCTTTTATGAATTTTAAAAATTGTTAACACAAAAATTTTGAACAGCCAACTTTAAGCAATTTGTTCTCTGTACAGAAATTATTATAAGACAGTTGTCACATGAAGAAACCATCAAAGGGTACACAGCCAAAAAGTGTAAGAACATTTACTATAGAGTCATTTCAGACATTAACTAATAAACATTCAAATCCTCTTATGGATTTCTGTGGCATTTATTAGCTTCTTCAAATTTGAAATCTGTCATAATTTTCTCATTCTGCATGAATATTCACTTTTAGACCTATTTTGTTTTTGAAATTTTTAATACTTTTCTTCAAATAAGGCTCTCAAGGTATGTAATAAGTTGAGGCCCCACACAAGTTGGATTGCTGGTTTTTACCCTTCCTAACCTTGCTGTCAGGTCACAGCAAAGGAAAGGATCAGATTAAATTCTGCTGAAATTCTGCTTCTTATAACAAACATGTATCATCAAGCAGCCAGAGGAACAACCGTGAAACCTGCTGTGTAATCTCAATGCAGACCCAGCTCTGCGTGATTTTAGGGGCTCTGACAGGGCATTTTGTGGCTGCTTATAGGAAGCAGATATAATCATATTCCAGAGGGGAAATTCTGCTGCCCAAATGGTGGAAGTTGGGCAAACAAGTCCTCTCAATCCCCTGCAGTCAGGTTGATAAGAATCCAGGCCAGGCAAAGGGGGAGCACTGGCTGGATTCTTACGCTCTGTTCCTGCAAGGGTGGGGAGCCCTTTCTACAATACTTTATTTAATCCCCTTACCTTGACCAACACTCATATCACCAATGAAAAGGACTTCTAACGTCCATTATGATAGCTCACAAGGCTCTGCTGGTGATTGGAGCTGACTCATACTTGCCTCTATAGAACTGCTTTTGGGGATCAATGTGAGCACCCCTGGGGTGTGCATTCCCAATTACAGCAAGTGACTGTCCCCTGCCTGCTGATAAATCTAAATAACCCAAACCAAAAAAAAAAAAAATCACACCACCAATACAGAAACATTTCAAAGTAAATTATGGAGAATGAAACATAGGTGTCTGTTCTGCTATTGTTTTCACACTGACTCCGTGGAGCCCGTGGAGGGTGGCATGAGGGACGCTTCAACTGTAGGAGCTCTGCTCTGCTCTGTTCTGCTTGTTGGGTTCTGCACACAGTTTTCTTTGTGATGTATCAAGGGGGTTCTGCTGCTTTTGAACCTCTGGTTCTACACTGTTGCTTTAGCACTATCCACCTCTGTCTATGGCCAGGGTCCACTCATTACTATAGCGAGGCACCTGCTGGGGTTAGCTGACAGCTGAGGCCAAGTGAAAATGTTGCTGGAGGCTTGGTCTAGGTCTGCAGAGCTGAGCCTGAAAACTGCAGTGTCTGATCCTCCTGCCCCTTCCCTTCCTGCCACCATGGTTGCCAATGTCTGCTCCACCACATTTTATCCAGAAAAACCTTTGTGTCTTGAGGACCAACTCTCCATAACCAAGTTGCCAAGGTAGAATTCCTGGGCTAGAAGTCTTCTCTCAATTTGGGGAAGAGGACTTTGAGGGGAACGGAGGAGGGGTGGTTTGAGCCGGGATGCACTCAGCCCTATCTATAGGGGACGTTTATTGTGCACCAATACCCACTCTTGTTTGGTCACCAGGCCTCCTTTTATTAAGGGACTTACCCCCTCACCCTGTTCAACTTTGAGGTTCTATAAGGGCTCCTCCAATTTTCCCCTTGGTCTCAGAGATGACCCAGTGGCTCCAGATACTAACCAGGTATTTCCAAAGGTGCTGGGAACTGAGAAGCTAATCTTGCCCTGCTGGATGGCAGGATTGGAGCTTGTGAATATGAAGCTGCTGGTGACCTTGCTTCCCACCTTGGGAGCAGAGCCAGAGGGATAGCACAGAGCTGCCCTGCAGCCAGCAGGGAAGAGGGGTGAGGGCGCATCCTGGCAGCCTCCAGGTTCTGGGGCTAGTCACCACGGATGCCCAACCTGTTCCAGCCCTTCTGGATTTGCTTGCATGAGTCCACAAAATCTCTGTTGCTAGATTTGTATTTCTGTCTTTTAAAAATATTGTTTCTAAGTACTAGGGATTGAACCCAGGGGCATTTAACCACTGAACTACGTCCACACCCCTTTTTAATTTTTTGCTTTGAGAAGGAACTTGCTAAATTGTTTAGGGACCTCACTACGTTGCTGAGGCTGGCCTTGAACTTGCAATCTTCTTGCTTTAGCCTCTCAAGTTACTGAGATTATATCCAGCTTCTCGGTCATTTTTTAAAAATCCAAAGCTGTCCTAAACAATGTACCAGCTAAGGTTACAAAATTATAGAGCTGGAGAAAAGCATCAGGACACGGAAACCATGGATGAACGGAGGAAATGTCTGGTCATTCACAAAAACAAAATAACTAGGGAGAATAAAAATGTACATGTACCCGGATGTCTGTCCCCCGGGTACAGAGTACAGGCACTAAAAAAAGTGACCTCAAGGTTTTAGCTCCCGAAGGCCCACGGGACCATGACAGCAATGGAGGAGAGTTCTTTTTTCAAAAGACAGAGCCAGTGGAAGGGGGGCCATGTGCTCTGATGAAAACACCCGCAGGGAAGTCACACTCTGTGAGAGTGGAGAGAGTAACACACAGAAGATGAGAGAAATGCAAACGAGGCTGGAGCAAGTCTATTAGGTCAGGCTACTAGCTGGAAGACGCAGATGACACATTCCTGAGAAGTGTCGCAGACCGCATGCCAGGCGGGCTGGAGGCCCACATGGAGGTCACTGGGACGAGGTCAGGGACTCAAAGCATAGGAAACTAAGGGCCAGGTGGCAGCAGCTGGCTGATCCCAGCAGCAGGCAGCCAGGCAAGACATGTCTGGGAACAGGGACTGTGGATGACTCAAGAGCAGACAAATATGAGTTTAAGGCCAACCACAGAGCAGAAACTGGTGACAAGAGTGAGCCAAATTTAGAGAGGACAGACACAGGTGGAGGGAGCAGGCGCCCCCGACCTGAAACCAGGTCAGCTGGAGTCTGTGGACGCGGGTGCAAGGTGGACACTGGCCCTCCTGGAACTTCATTCACCAGATGGCCATTGCTGCTGAGCTGTCATTTATCTTCCTGCTTGTCCCCAAACCGGTGGCTCTGCCCGCAAAGCTCAGAGGCATGAGCATCCCTTCGGATGACACATCTGCCCACTCTGGCACAGCAGCAAGATAGAGTGGCCATAGCTGGGAATCTCATTCTCCTAGACACAGGGTGTCTGGTAAGTTCTTCTCCTGCTGACAGCTCCATCTTTCATAGCTGAAAGAAAGAAATAAGAAGGACCGCTATCCTGAGCTAACTGTGCATCCTGTCCTGCAAAAGTGGAAGTGACAGGGACCCAAGAGGCACTGGCCTTCACAAAGTTAGTGACATCTAGGGCTCGGCCAGCTGAGGGCCCTGCACCATTTGGAAAATATGTTTCAAGAAGTATTCAGGGAAGAGTTAGGAGGATCTCCTAGGAGACACTCTCCACAAGGAGACCACTCAAAGGAAGGGGAGGTTGGCTAATTGGACGCATGGCATTTCCGCAGCAAGGCTCCTCCTACTGATGTGGGGTTTTTGAGATTCTCTGCTCCCGCTGGTGAATGGAGTCTGGGCCACTAGATTCCAGCAGCCAAAATAGCCTCTTCTAGTGTTTGCAGCCATTCCCGGTTAAAACTGGGAATTTGGGCTGGCTGCAGGTATCTGCAGCCGAAAGTGTTAGCAACTCCCCAACTAAAAGCTGGGTGTGTTGTAGCTCTTGGTGTGGTGGGAATTCATCCTGGGAATTCGGCGCCAATCTTCTGGGTTCTTGTCTCATGAATTTGAAGAATAAAATCCACGGACAACCATGGAAGGAGGAGTAAAAGGAGTAGGATTTATTTAGGAAGAAGAGCAGAGACTCGGCAAAGCGGAGGGGTACCTGGAAGCAGGACACCATCTAATGGAGGTCAGGCCAGAGGTTATATAGATTTGGGGTGTGAGCATAATTAACATTCATGCAAAGCAGGCATTGAGAAATGCATCAACCCCATTGGTCAAAATCTATGTAAAACAGGCATTGAAACTGGTCAAGAGCACCATTGGTTAAAACAAAAGGTGGCAAATACTTCCTAGTAGCCACCTGTGACCACCCCCATCTCTTAATCTGGGACTAGGGTGAGCCTCAAGGTCTTTTTGCATTTGAAGGCCCTGAGCACGCCCGGTCAAGCACTCTCTGCCTCTGCCAGCGAGCTCTTGGATAGGGGCTCTCTGTCCTTACTACCTAGCCATTCCACTGTCTCTCCTAATCTGTCTCACTACTGTGTTTCACTTGCAAATTCTCCATTCGGAAGATTGCAGTTCAGACTGGAAAAGGCAGATTTAGTACTGGTTAGGGGGAGCTGAAGCCACGTGTCTTTGCCCTGAGTAGGATTTACACACCCATTAAATACTTCAGTGCTCTGTAGCAAGATTTACCCCACTCAAAGCACACATCAGATAGTTCTGAGAGTCTTCCAGGGTGTCAGGCTCTGAGTGTTTGTCCTCTACCCCAAATCTTCCCCTGCTGCTAATAATTCCCCTAAGAGATTGGCCCTTCTCAGGCCACAGCTAGTTGTTCTTCTGCCACCAGGTCAGGTGAAACTTGGGCTGAGGGATGCTGGGTCCCATGCCTTTCCATTCTAGCCCAGGGTACAACTGAGGCTAGTCAGTCCTTCCTCTTGAACACAGGCTGCACAAGGGCAAGGATTTTCCTGGCTCTTCCCCGCTTCCCTAGCGCCAAGGCCTAAAGCAATCCCTGGCAGATCCAGGAGTTCTGCACCTCTCTGACTCTCAGCAAGAGTTTATTAAACATTGAAAAGTAAAAGAAAAGGGCTGAAGAGGTGGCTCAGCAGAGAGCTCTTGCCTGCATGCACAATGAACCAGGTTCAATCCTCAGCACCACATACACAGCAAAGAGTGGGAAAAACAAAAACGAGATGAAAAAATAAAATTGAGTCTCTCTCTTTCTCTCTCCTTCTCTTTCTCTCCCTCCCCCTCTCTTTTTTATAGTATTTTTATTTTAATTGAAATGGAAACATTTTATAGGTTTACTTATAATTTATTTCTTCACCCACTGATTATTAGGAGTTACTGCTTATTTCTATTTTTTATTTTTATTCGTTAAACATGATCTTACAATTAGGAGGGTTTCATCATCAAACAATAAAGGACAAAAGTATAATGGCAGAACAAGCCAAGGCTGGTGCCAGGCCATGGTTTACCCTCATTGGGTTCCTCATGGTTCCATGTTTCCCTCTACTTAAGACCCAAGTTAATTGGACTTCTCCTGGAAGTCGGAGGGTCCCCTCTGATTAGATTCCCCCATACTACCTCCCTCTGGTCTCCTTGATGTCCTTCCTATTCCCTTTCTCCCTCCCTGAAAAGAATAGGGGCTGGAGTGGTGGCTTGATGGTTACAACGCTTGCCCAGCATGCACGAGTACATGGGTTCAAACCCCAGCACCCACGTGTACACAAGTAAGTGTCAGAGCAACGAAAGCCATGTGAAAAACGCAATACAAATTGATTCTCTCCTTCTCTCATTGTCCTTCTCTCTTAAAAAAAAAAACTAAATAAAATTTATCCTTTCTTTAAAAAATAAAAAAAAAGGAAGAAAAGAAGAGAAGAAGGGAAAGCATAGACAGCAATGGCTAAAAGGTTGCGAATTATAAGATTCTCAGATTCAGATTCAGGAACACCTTCTTATCAATACACAGAGCACCTCCCTTTAGCCACACATGGCTTTACATGTAGAAAATGCCTTCCTTCACCACACTGTCAAAATAGAAGAACGCATCTGTTTCCCGTCCCTGAGGCCAGAAAATGCGTTAGGGGATCCTTCCTTGGTGGGGACCTCCCTGTGGCAGAGTGTTTGGTTAGTAAGTGGTACCTTTGTATAGAGAAAAAGGTGTGTCTGTCTCCTGCAGAGGCAGTCTACACCAGAGCAGATGTCACGCTGGACACACAGCTTGCTGGTACCTCAGGTCCCTTTGTTCCACGTACTAGCTACACTGTCTGTCTCCAAGGCTCCCATCCTGCCACCATGTGGCACGAACCAGCACAAGTCCCTACATGGCAAGTTCCTTCCAGTCAGGCCCATTCTGCCCAGAGTCCCAGGCTCCTCTGTCCAGGAGACATGGGTTTCCCACCCCAGCTCCTGCTGTTCTCTGGTGATTGGTGATGGGACCATTCCCCCAGGGAAACCCAGTCCTCAGCCCAGTGTGTAAGCTCATCTTGTGGCACCCAATAAAATAGTCTCATCAGAACACAATAGTCCCAAGAGCTTTGGGCTCATTTGTCTTTAACAATGCCACACAAAAGACAGAAACTGCCCATCCCTGTTCCACTTCTCCCAACATCCTTTTTTTCTCTTTTGTAGTTTCTCTTCCAGGAAAACGTGAATATTTTGCTTGAATGTCCTTCCATAGTCCTGCGGGCTCTTGGCTCTTGCAAATGATTGGTCAGGTAAAAAAAAATCTTGACCCTGCAAGAATAAGCAAACACTGTAATTCACTACATTCCTACAGAGTAAAGAAATACTTTTCCCCTTTTTGGAATGCAAGAGAATTGAAGAATGCAGCCAAGGCTTAAATATTTACAGAAACATACACTACCAAAACAAAACATTTATCCTCCAAACATGAAATCACCATCCAGATTGAAGATGATTTTGTAAGTATTCCAAAGAGTGCATGGGGCACTTACTTCATGTTTATGTATGTACATAACAAAAAGACCCATGAAGTGTGACCCCAGGGTGCTGTTTGGATGAATTTAAGACTCTGCCTTCCATCTGAACAAAGATTGATATGGTTTTGATTGGTGGTTTTTTTTCAATGCGACTCATAGTATTCCCAAAGAAAATGATGAGACGCAGGACACACCCATGATAAAGAATAGCTTAAGAGACATAAAAGAGCTTCCTGCTTTTGGAAGTGATGTCAAGTTTCTCGGCTACTGAGAGAGCTCACATATGTGATTGCCGAGTTCTTTCAATAATCTTGGAGGGACTGCGATAAACAAAACTGACTCAGACCAGATCCAAGTAAATACTCAATGCAAAAATGGGTGGAGGCGAGTTCTCAAAATGACAGAATGGCACACTACATACATTAAATTTTATTGGGGGGATACCAGGGATTGAACCCCATGATGCTTAACCACTGAGAAACATCCCCAGCACTTTTCTAGTTTTATTTTGAGACAGGGTCTCACTAAGTTGCTTAGGGCCTTGCTAAATTGGTGAGGTTGACTTTGAACTTGTGATCCTTCTGCCTCAGTCTCCGGAGCCACTGGGATTACAGTTGTGTGCCTCCATGCCTGGCATGAATAAATTGTTCGAAAGGGGATTCACGGGCACCTACAAGAGGAAGCAGTGGTTACTAGGAGCCAGTACAGATTCATTCATAATATTAAGGTGAAGTCACCATTTTTTCCCTTTTTAAAAGACTGATACACTCAGGAGATTTTGAGACTGTGTGTGTGTGTGTTTCAAGAAAGAGCGCAAGACTGCTCACTCCATCTCTGACCCTTTGAATCAGAGGTTATATTTTTGTCCCCAGGTATTTCCTGCTGTTCCACCTGTGGCCTTTTGAATGTCAATGCCTCCAGGTAGGATCCGAGTGGGGGATGTTCCTCCTCTCCCCTCACTCAGGCTTGGCCAGGTGACTTACCCTGGCTAACAGCATGTGAACAGACATAACCTGTGGCATCTGGGAACAGTGGCTTGAGCCGATGACATGTGGATCTGAGCCCTCTTTCCCTTCTGCATGAGAAGGCATGTCCAGCATGGGGTCTGCTCTTCAGCCTGGATCCTTGAGCAAGAAGACGGGCGGAGCAGAGCCATAGCTGCCAATATGCAGCCTGAACAGAAATGAACCTTTGTGGCTCTAAACCATTGGCATTTGGGGGCTGTTTGTTGCGACAGCCTCAATAAAATGGACTGATTGGAGGAGATATCACACATGTCTGGCTCTTCCATTTCTCTCCAAGAGTGAGAAAAGCCATGACACAGGTCCCCATGGCCCATGCTGCACACGGCTGGAGGTGGAGAGCATCTCCCCTCTAGATGGAGGACCGTCTCCCCCTGCCCGCCCCACTCTCCAGCCTGGCTTGCCCAGACCTTCTATGCTTCTAACTCAACCTCCACGCCACCCGTCTAACAAGAGGCACAGAGAGCCTGTAAAAGTCAGTTATGGGCAATAACACCCTCTGTCTCAGGCATCTCTTCAGCTCCTTGATCTGGCTTACAAGGCTCTGTCTCATCTTGCCTCTGCCCCCAGCCTCTCTCACACACCCATCTCCTTTTACTTCTCACTCCAGCCGCTCTGGACTCCTCTAAGTTCTATGAAGCAAAAAACTCTTTCTCAGCACAGTGGTTTTGCACAAACCATGTGAAAAACAAAGGCTGTCTTGATCCTCTCCCAGCTTTCACCACTCAGTGCTGGAAGCCAGGCCCCTAGAGAGCACCTGAGACTCCGCTCTGAGTATTTTCTGCCCACCCCATGAGATCTCAGTTTACCCTCCCTCCCATACTCAGAATCCTCAGCAAGTGCACCACAGGTGGGTGAGCTGGTGGGGAATGATGGAAATAAAAGCCTCAGAAGTTCTGCTGCTGCGTGGACACTGCCATGTGGAAGCTTCTGCATGTCGGGAGCAAACCAAGAATCTGGAAAGATCTACTGCTAACATTTGGTTAGTTACAGGCACCCACTGGCAACATCTCCCAGTCTTCCTTGGCCTCTCCTTACTAGAGAATGCCAACCCCAATCATCTGAAATGCTATTACACCATCTACACACTCCCTGGTCATTCCTCAGTTGCTAAGACCCTCAACACTTAGGTGACCATGTGACAGACCTGGTGCCTGGGCCTCGCAAGCAGCCTCCCTTTCAAGTGGACCCAAAGTCCTTGGCATGGTCAAGAGCACCAGCATGTGGCTGTAGGTCATCAGGGTGCCACTGTCCCTGCAGGGGCCCTTCTGGACATGACAGAAGTCGGAACATAGGGCACAGAGTTTCAAGGTTCATGGAGACGTCCCTCCCTTCTGGAACTAGACCTTGATGGTGCCCCAGGAAGGAGACCCTGGAAACAGCTTCCCAGGCTTCCACTGGCTAGCACGGGTTCACGTGGTTTGCATGGTCTTCCGGCAGTCAGGGGCTGGGATGTGTTGGGACCACCCCTGGGAGCACCACTTTCTGTTTTTGCCTCACCTGGCCTGGAATCTCACCTCCTCCGCTCAATCTGGTTGATAAGTTGCTGCCAGAAGGAGTCTCATTACATGCACAAGCGATGATGCCATCAGCCTGCTTAGACCTCTCTTGCTTGATTCCCATTGCTTTCAGGACACAGTTGGAGCTTCTTAGCATAACCAGCAAGTCTGTTCATGATCTGGGCCCCATAGGCCTTTCTTCCCCGCCACTCCCTCCTGGCCCTCAGTTCACACTGCATCAAACTCCTCAGGGTTCCTCTAACCCACCAGGCTGTAACGGGTCACCTGCTCCCTTATGCCAGGAACTCCTCTTTTGAATTCTTCTGTATGCCGACTCCTGGGTGTCGCCTCCTTTGGCAAGCTTCCCCTGACCCCTGAGGTTAATTTTGATACCCATCCCTGAGCTTCAGAGCACCTGGGGCTTCCTGTGACACAGCATTTCTCTCATGTGTTGCCACTCGTTCCTACTTATCTGCCCACCCGCACTTGGAGAGCTGAGTTCCATGTGCCTGTGTTATGGGTTATCTCTGGCATCAAAAAATAATGTTAAAAATTACCAAGAAAAACCATCCTGTTTTCTTCTCTCCTTGCCACCATCTACCCCAAACCTTGTTATTTTCCCCACCAGTCCTTGTATTTATAACTAGAAAGACAGCCCTTAGGGTCGTTGGGCTGTAACTCATCCATCCATCACACCAGCCACCATACCTGGTGACGGGGACCCGTGGGAAATAAGCTTGGGTCTTCATGGAAGCTACATTCTAGCAGGATGAGAAAGGCAGCAAACGACTCAGGCACACGAACAATCAGCTATTAAATGCAGCTCATGTCACGTGATATGTGCTCTAAAGAAAACAGCAGTGCCAGCTGGGTAGGAATGCTGGGGCCGGTGGTGTGTTATTTGATTTAGGGCAGTGTGGGAAAGCCTCTTGGGTAAGACGAACTGGAGTTTCTTTATGTTTTTGTTTTGAGGTGCTGGGGATGGAACCCAGGGCCTCACGCGTGCCAGGCAAGTGCTCTACCAGTGATCTACACCCCCAATCTCAATGTGGCATTGGAACAGATTAAGTGAAAAGACGCACTGACAACTGGGAAAGAGTATTCCCGCAAAACAAACAAAAAACAAAACCCCAGCACATGTAAAGGTCCTGCGTGGGTCAGAGTAAAGATAATTGTGACTCCCAAAGTTTCACAATAAAAACATGGGCAGTGAATGTTTATCTCTTGCCCATCCTCCAGCCCAATGGATGTTGTCCAAAGACCCAAGTGTCTTCTATTTTGTGGCTTCCCCATTTCCAAGGAACTTGAAGTCCTTTCCATCAAGTGGGTAAATGGAAATAAAGCAAGCCAAAGGTCTTAAGATTCCCCCACCCTAGTACCCCCAAGAGCACAAGGTCCTGTTGTGGTTCACTGGGGAGGACCAGTCACATGGCCATCCCCGAATGCCAAGGAGACTGGAAGGCAGTTGTCTCCAGCAACAAACCAACACTGTAATGGGCATGTTTGGTTACTGCCTCTGAAGGGACGAGCACTGGCCATTCATGGCCCAGCATGAAGGACAGCGTGACTGGGGCAGAGGGAGCCAGGAGAAACCCATGGGTCAGAGAGTTAACATGGTGTGCAGTCAGCAGCAGATGTAAGGCACCATGGGTCCCTTGAAGGACTTTGGATTTTACTCTTTGTGAAATGGGAAACTGTGGGAGGGCTTTGAGCATGGTAGGGACATGAAATGGCTTAGGTTTCAAGGAGGCACTCCAGGTATGGTGGGAATAGACTGTAGGAGGCAAAGAGGGGGCTAAGGTGAGAAGAAGGGGGACAGGGCTGTCATGCTTGGAGAGCTGATGGTGGGCAGTTCAAGCCTTCTGACACAGACCACAGAGGACAGCACTGAGAGCCGTTATCAGCTCCACTCCTGCCTGCTAAGCCAGGATGGGCACACTTTCTCTCTCTCTCTCTCTCTCTCTCTCGTGCCTGCACGCTCTCTCTCTTTTCTTTTGGTACCGGAGATTGAACCCAGAGACACTTAACCACAGAGCAACATCCCTATCCCTTTTTTATTTTGTGACAAAATCTAATTGCTTAGGGCTTTGCTACATTGCAGAGACTGGTCTCGAACTTGCTCCTGGCTCACCCTCCTGAGCCGCTGGGATTGCAGGCATGCACCACTGTGCCCAACTGGCACACTTTATTCACAAAGGGTCAGATGGTGAGCATTTTACACTTTGCAGGCCACATGGTGTCTGTTCGAACTCCTGTAAAAGTGCAAAAGCAGTCATAAGCAAAATGTAATTGAATGAGCACGTTGCGTTCCAATAAAACTTTATTTATCAAAGCAGGCAGTCCACTGCATAAGAAGGTTGCTGGTCCCTGTTAAAACCAGTCCTGAGGGATGCTGAACATCTCTCAGCACGCACTTCTAGTCAGGGCATTGGAGGTGGCTGCAGAAGCTGACTGAGAACCCTGGACGTTGTCACTGCTTCAAGTTTGCAGACAACCACTCCCAACGAACCCAATTTCGTATAGTAATACTTGTGGCAGAAGAATGAATCACAGCTTCCCACTGTCTCTGAGCAAGTTCTCTCTTGACAAAGGAAATGGCTCTTGGCAAGACCTTTTTATTATACTCCAGGCTCATCAGCTATTCTCCTATAACTAAATACCTTTATTATGTGTAATTAAGGCAGCAACCGAGAAAAGATGCAAATGTGTTTTTTAAATCTGGCTTTGCAGCTGCTGGGAGCTTTGCGACCTTTTAAAAGAACAGGTTTAAATTGAAACACATTTGGCATGTGCTGAAATGGGGAAAGGAGAGACTGAAAGCTAAAGAAAGGAATTGGTAGATAAGGGGGCTGCAGCTTCAGGTGCAGGAGTTCAGCTGGTCTAGTGCTCATCCTGTGACCTGAGCTGGGTGAAAAACCTGGGTGTGCTGCCCTCTGGGTGGTCCCCTGCCCTGAAGTCAAAAGTATCACAGCAGCAGAAATATCACAAATATCACAAGCTGCTGCTTTCAACTGTCATTGCTTTTTATTTTTATTTTTTCGAAATTTCTTCCATCTCTTTGCATGATAGGGCTGATGGTATAATAAGACAAAGCAACTGGAAAGTAGGAAATGAGGCTGGAGAAAGGAAGAGACCATCTCACCACCTTGTCAAAATGTTGTCCAACAGAACTTTCTGCAGTGTTGAAAGCATTCTCTATCTTAGCTGTTCCGTATGGTAACCACTAGCCACCTTGTGGCTACTGAAATGTGCCTCGTGCGACTGAGGAGCTGAATGTTTAGCTGATTTCATCTTAATTAATTTCAGTCTAAATGTTCATAGCTACATGTGGCCAGGGACGCTGTATGGGACACTGCATCTGCAGTTTGTTGTTGTCATCTGGGCTTGGGAGTCAGACATGGGTCTCCACCCTGGCTTCCCTTTTATTACCTATGACCAGGTGAGTTACTTATTGCCATGGACCCTTGGGCCCTCATTTTCAGGATGGACACCATCACACCTACATCATGGAGTAATTTCAAGAATGAGAGAGCAGAGACTCAGCACAGCACCTGCAGAAGGGAGCACCCATGAAACATCCCGGGCTTTGTTTTTCTCTAGGAGGTGCCTCAAGGGGCCTGTCTCACTCCCTGGCTTTGCAGAAAGCGGCCCTTAAGTCACCTGTGCTGGTGTCTCTTGGGGGCTTCTTTGGTCCTAAGAGGTGTCACATAAAATTGACTTGAGGGAAACAGAGAGCAGGAATAGACAGAGAGACAAAGGCTATAAACCGAACTTTTTCCTCTGAGACTTCCTTGGGGAGGTAGAGGCTGCTAATGGCCCACTCAGTACTTGGTGGCAATGCACCCTGCTAAACGACCACATTTTCCAGGCTGTCTTGTAGTTGGGGGTGATCAGCAAGATGTATGCAAACACTGTTAGATCTGACTGTAGGTTTCCGGACTTTCAGGAACACTTAAGAAGGGCCCATTTGTATGCCCTTTTACCTTTCATTCTTTCCCCTTTCTTCCTACCTTCTGTCTGGAATGAAGACACGATGGCTGGAGATCTGGCAGCCTTGAGAAGGTGTCCTTGAGAAAGGGAGCCTTGTACTACTAAGGGTGGCAAAGCAAAAATGAAGAGCCCTCGGCTTGTGAACACCATGAAACATCCAGAACAGCCTGGGACTGCCCATCTCATTTATTTTCTGTAAAATCAATCTCCATATCACGGTTAAGGCATTAATCATTTTGTTTTCTCTTCATGTAGCAGCTGTGAGCTAATTATTCCTGAGCAGTGATTAATTCTACAACTCCAAATTATTATGACATATATTGGGCGAAAGACTTTGAGAAAACCAGTCCTTGTTTCTCTACTCTGCCTGCAGGGGGCGCTGAAGACTGGCAGACATTAGAGATCATCCGATCATCTGTTCTGGTCAATTTTTTTTTTTTTTAATCAAGCTAGTGCACAATTATTTTTTCTTACATGGGTCCCCTGTTTAAGAACACGTTTTCTCACCACCAATTAAATTCTACTGTTTTTCTCATCATGAAAAACATTTAACAATCATAGTAGACATTTTTCATCTGGAGGGCCATCCAGCAGATGAGCCTCTTGGTACTTTGGGGGAATTTTCCTAATAATCTGGAGTCTCTGAAGATTAATAATTGCTGTCCCCGTCCACCAGCAGCTTGAGGTGGCCCAACTGGATGATTTTGCTTCTGGAGTCACACAAAGCAGCAGCCATGATTTGGAAATCATCCCTCTGGCAGCAGCATCCTATAGCTGGAGTGGTGGTTCTAGTAGGTCAGCATCAGGTCCAGTGGCACCCCAAATGGGCTGCTTCTGTGCTGTGACCAGCAGAACCCCCAACCCCTCAGCTTTCCCAGGTCACTGCCCGCTTCCACATTCAGGTCCTCCTGCCTTCCCATTTCTTCGGGAATTAGATGATGCATTTTCAGTGCACATAGTTTCTGCTTAAGTCAACCAGACTTGGTTTCTATTGTTTGCAACTGAGAATCCTGACTGATGCACATGCTGAGCAACATGATTTTACCCACAGTGCTGGATAGCGTTGACATCATTCCAACAAGATCAGGACACCATGTTTGCTATAGTCCGTGCAGCCTTAATTGGCATATACACTTTCATTTGAACTTTATCAAACATTCAGGAATAGCTTCTTCCTTTGCTCTGATTCTACTGCTGGTGATCCCTGAGGATGGGAAACGCCAGCCTGGAAACCACTGATACCATTGTACATCCTCTCTTTAAGGATGAGGAATGGAATGGCAGAGAACTGACATATCTTGCTGCACGTGACAGGTCATAGAGAGAACTTCCCGGGGGGGGGGTGCTAGCCTCTCATTCCTCTCATTCTTTCACTGTTCTTGGTATGCAGATGTGGTGTTTCAAAGAACTCCAAATCAGAGGGATGGCAATCCCAGTGGATGCAAAATCATACTCTGCAAAAGTGCTTTGGGAAAGCCCAAAGTACTAAATAACACGGAAAGAACAGATGAGGCTACTCAGATAGAGATGCTTAAATGGCAGTGAGACTAGATGGAATACGACGTATGTTAAAGAACTAAAGCAAGAGCATGGTGGCATGAGCAGACGCTTGGCAAGACGGCCATTAGCACTGCAGACATTATCCTCCGTTACAGACCAGATGAGAAGGTCCGCCCAGCTAGGGAGGGTGCTACAAAAAGCTCATATGTTGACAACATGGTCCCCAACGTGCAAGGTTTCAGGCATGAGTGCTGTGGACTAATTCATTTGAAGGATTAATCATTTGAATGGACTCCTGGTGGTAACTGTAGGTAGGTGGGGCATGGCTGGAGGAGGTAGGTTGCTGGGGGGATGTCTCGAGGACCATATCTGTCCCTGGCCTCTTCATCTCTTTCTGCTTCCCAGCTTCCATGAGCTGAGCAGCTTTCCTCTGCCACACTCTTCTGCTATGATTTTCTACCTCACCTTCAGCGCAGAACAATAGGGTCAGCTGACCATGAACTGAGACCTCTGAAAGTGAGCCCAAACAGACTTTTCCTTGTCAGGTATTTTGGTCACAGTGATGAAAAGCTGACTAGCACAGAGGGATTCTAGAGGTGAATCCCAGAAGAGGTTTGATGGAAACCTGCCAAAGTCAGAGAGTGACATCAATAGATGTTTGTTATCTGTTTAAGAATGCCTGACACATCCCAGCTCTGATGCAGGAGGATCACAAGTTCAAAGCCAGCCTCAGCAACTTAGTGAGGCCCTAAGCAACTTAACAAGACCCTGTCTCAAAAGAAAAAATGAAAAGAAGTGGGGATGAGGCTCCATGGTTAAGTGCTCCTGGGTTTTACAAAAAAAAAAAAAAAAAAAAAAAAAAAAAAAAAAAAAAAAAAGAGAGAGAGAGAAGAAGAATGCATGACACAGGGACATCCAAACCTACAAAATAGATTGTTGAGAATATTCACTTTAAAAACATTTCTTCGGGGCTGGAGCGGTGGCTCAGCAGTTACGGTGCTTGCCTGGCATGCACGAGTATGTGAGTTCAAACCCCAGCACCACGTACACAACGAAGGCCACATGAAAAGCTAAATAAAATTGATTCTCTCTCTCTCTCACTGTCCCTCTCTCTTAAAAAAAAAAATTCCTCACTTTAAAGACAGGACGTAGCTACCTTCGGGTTTGCAGGACGGTGGTTAGCTTGCTAATTTTCTACAACAGCATGTTGGGAGGTATTATTCCCATTTCACAGGTTAGACATGAAGGTTCATACAGATGAAGTCACTATGAAGGTCACACAGTTTGCAGGATTTGAGTGTCATTCTCCCTGGCTCCAATGGCCGTGTGTTTCCCATTTTCCAAGCTGCCTCTCACCAGGTGACTTTAAATAACGAACAATTCGAAATGCATTTGGAAGGCACTTCTAACTGAAGAGACGAAGATGAGATTTGCACACAATTTCAAGAACACATCCGTTGCACAAAGCATTATGCAACAATATAAGGACAAATAGCACAGATTCCTCGCAAAAAAAAAAAAAAAAGAGAGAGAGAGAGGAAAATAATAGAGGAAGTGTGGTTCATTAATGCAGTAGCAACCGAAGCACTACGGGAGCAGAGAGCGCGCACTCCTGGAGTATGATATAATAAGCAGCTTCATTAGGAAGACAATTTATGCGGTGGGAGAGATAATAGCAAAAGAGAGAGGAAAATGTAAAGACAAATTGGTCTACTAGACAACTCCGATTTGAAAATATTTCATAATGATTGATTCGTCAGGAATCTCTCTGCAATCAACATCCACGGAACTCTTTCTTAAGAGATCTTAAAAAATAGGTCAGCATCTCTGGGTTGGACAGGTTTAGGTGTGATTTTCCTCTGCAGGGACAGAGACCAGCTGGGTGTTTTCAAAGGCTCCCTCTCGTTCATGATTTTAAGGTTTCCCCTTCTGGGAGTTTTCTATGACTGTCATTTTTTAAAGCTGGTTAACTCAGTGGCTTTATTATTTTTTCCCCCCTCAAAATTCCCCACAGGGCTTTAACTAAATCAGACCACATTTGGAGTCTTGTGTAGCTTTCCGGGTACCACATTTTAAAAGGGACATTGACCTGCTCTGCCTCCAGAGAACGGATCTAAGACAAATCAGTGGAAGTTGCTCAGATATAAATTTTGACTCAGTACAAGAAAACCCTTTCTCCTGCTTTCAGACAATGGAACGAGGTTGCTTTTTGAGACGGTTTGCTCCGAGGGATTGGAAACGCTGAAGCAGAGCGTGTTTGAACAGCTGTAAAAGTTGCTCTGGAAAAGACTTTTTTTTTTTTACGAAGTTTCCTTCCAATTCTGACACCGTATGATTGATTGATCATATAATTCCTCAGTATGTTTTGCCAAGTCGAGAACTCCTTTTTAGTTTTTTATCTTGATTATTAACCTCTCTTCTTCCCACCCAGAAAACAAAAAAGTTGACAAAAATAATGTAGAACGACCATGCCAGTTAAAACGCCAAAGTCGTACTGTCTGACTGGCCATGCTCCCTCCCTTGGGGAAGATGGGCTGCACATTCCACCTGGTTGGTTATCAAAGTGAGGGTCTGAGCCGGACAAGGTGGTGCACACCTGTAATTCCAGCCACTCAGGAGGCTGAGGCAGGAGGATCTCTCATTCAAGGCCAGCTTGGGCAACTTAGCAGCCATCAAGACCCTGTCTCAAAATAAAAAAAATGAAAAGGGCAGAGGATATGGCTCACTGATAGAGTAACCTTGGGTTCAATTCCCAGGACTGCCAAAAAGAAAGGGGGGGTCTGAAGTCAATGAGGGTGCTGGTGACAGCACTGGTACTCCACAGTGGTCCTGGGGCCAGTCCCCATGCAGGAGTTGGTGAGCTGAGTGCTGGGTGAGGCCCACTCTAGGTCCTCTGCTGGGTTCTCCATCTTAGTCAATGCTCCTCCACCCAGATATGTCATCTAAATCCTGAGTGTCCCTTTGGATGCCTTCCTCTCCATACCCTGACCCCACACCACCAGATTCAGCCCATCATTGCATCCCATTACGTTCATCTTGGCTGCTAATTGAAGTCCCAGATGCATCTGTCACTTGGACTTAAATTTGCTCCAGCTTACTTTTAAAAATCAGGACCTGTCCTATCACCTGCTACTTGGAAATCTCAGTGGCTTCCCGTTGCTCTATGAGATAACACAACTTGGTCAGCCCTGTCTGACCTGCGACCTGGTTATTTTCTGCTTGCTCTCTTGGTCTTTTCGTTCCACCCATGTTTCCCCTGCCATGGGGCCCTTGCCCTGTGTGCCCCTCTGTCTGAGGGAGTGTTCTTCCGACCCCTCTTGGCCCAGCGAGGGTTCACCCACCCTTGCCATTCCAGCACAGTGCTACTTCCTAAGGGAGGCCTCTGCAGATTCTCCTAACCAAGTCACATCTGCACAGGGTCTGAGGCATGACACCCACACTTCTCCACCTCTCCTTCCTGGCGCTTCTCTCATTTGCAGTCTGTTATACCTTCTCTTCCTCCCCCTCCTCCTCCTCCTCCTCCCCCTCCTCCTCCTCCTTCTCCTCCTCCTCCTCCTCCTCCTCCTCTTCTTCTTCTCCTCCTCCTCTTCTTCTTCTCCTCCTCCTCTTCTTCCTTCTCCTCCTCCTCCTTCCTCCTCCTCCTTCTCCTCCTCCTCTTCCTCTTCCTCCTCCTCCTCTTCCTCCTCCTTCTTCTTCTTCTTTGTAGCTCTGAAAGTTGAAC
The DNA here is from genome assembly GCA_004027875.1 of Aplodontia rufa. NCBI lineage: Eukaryota > Metazoa > Chordata > Mammalia > Rodentia > Aplodontiidae > Aplodontia > Aplodontia rufa. The sequence goes on from PVKS010004115.1 coordinate 20,854, forward strand.
CACTGAGCAACATCCCCAGCCTCCCCCCCTTTTTTTTTAAAGAGAAAGGGAGAGAGAGAGAAAGAGAATTAACTTTATTTAGTTTTTCATGTGGCTTTTGTTACTCCGACACTTCATTGAGTACATTGGCGCTGGGGTATGAACTCACGGCCCCTGCGGATGCGAGGCAAATACTGAAACCCCTGAGCCACCACTCCAGCCCTCCCCAGCCATTTTTGTCTTTTATTTTGAGACAGGGTCTCATTAAGTTACTTTGGGCCTCCCTAAGTTGCTGAGACTGGCCCTGAACTTGCGATTCTCCTGTCTCAGCCTCCCAAGTCACTGGAATTACAAGAGTATGGGACTGCACCTGGCCCTTCTTATTTTTATTTTGAGATAGTCTTGGTAAATTGTTGAGGCTGGCCTCAAACTTGGGATCCTTCTGCCTCAGTCTACTGAGTGACTGGGATTACAGATGTGTGCCACTGTACACAACAGTCAATTATACCTTTGTTTCTGCGTGGATTTGGTCCTCCTGCTGTACTGTAGTACCTGGGAGAGCAAAAGTCAGGTCTGGTCTGCCTGGCATGACACCCTCTGAAGGGCGGATGATAGCAGATGCGTAATAGGTTTATTTCAAGTACGCCATAAGACATAGATGTTGGGCATCAACATGGGGGTCTCCAGCCCTTGAATTCCTTCCCTGGCCACCCCAAATCCTCCCCCTGTCACCTCCTGCCAGTGGCTGCCTGTTGCCTTGGTTCAGTGTTCTCTTATTCCTTCTTCTTTTTGTAAAGCAATGAAGGGAGGTAAGAGTGACCCTGGTGCTTGAGCTAAACCTCCTGAAGCGCTGGCACTCTCTCTCTCTCTCTGAATATATAAATTACAAGAGAATACTAGGCAACTGGAGGGTTTAGCAGGAATGATCTAGAAAGGAAATCGAGCAGCTCTTGTTCTAGAAGCCACACTGTTGGTACATTTTGACCTTTGCATATGGGCATGGCTGTCTAAAAAGTGCTCCTTTGCCACCTGTGAAAATTCTAGTCATCATCACAAGCAGACACAAGAGACCTTTAAAGGCTGACAAGGGTGGAGTTTCTCCATCCCCTGAGCTGTCAAAGTACCCTGCCTATACACGCCTATTGCAAAGTTGTGTGTGGACGTCTCCTGACTGGGCAGTGAGCTCCTTGAGAGCTCCTGACACCTTTGTATCCCCAGTGTCTGTCATAGAACCTGGGTGCACTGGGACTTGAGTTGGAAGTTATAAAAACCAGTTGGTCTCCTCTCTGAAGCAAAAACGACAAGCCATTCTTGTTCACTCAACAAACTCCTGTCACTCCATACTTCCTTCCATTTCTAGAAAACACGACAATCTTGTGGGTACACTTTTCCTAGGGAAAAATCCAAGGGATGTGCACTGAACACTGGATAGTAAGCTCTGGCTAGTGAGGAGGAAGTGGAGAAGGAGGGAAGAATGGGAAGGGAGGAGCAGGGCTGAAGCCCAGCTGACCTTCCCTCGCTCTTGAACTTGGGCTCATCACGATGGTTCCAAACTCGCCCTCACTAAGAGGACTTGACTTGGGTCTTTCCCATGCTTCCCTCCCTCTACTCTCTGTCCCCAGCACTGTCATTTCCTTCAACTCAGGAAACCAAACAACATGCTCACCAGCCCACTGGGGTTGGTGCTGCTACAAGAACCCACTGTGTGTCTGTGTTCCAGGAAAGTGCCTGAAAAGTATGACACCCACGGTGGGTAGACACGTCCCCCTGCCAGCGTCTGCTTACCTTTTTTCTCAAGTCGTCCCTACTTTTTAATTGCTCGATTTCTTTTCTTTGTTTTCCTAGTTAAAAGCTACCAAAGAATGAATTGGGTATTTGAGCTGTCTGTGGTCATCATTAATTTCATGGTCCTCTGCATTTATTAAGTCTTATTTCCTCTCCATAATCTCCTTTCCCCGTGATATTTGTAAAAGCACATCTTATTCCCCTTAATTGCTCTGGCTGGTGTGATCTAATTCTGATTTTTCACCACCCTTATCGTTTCCCAGGAAGCTTTAACTGATGCAGCATATTCTTGTTTAATTCTCTCCTTTTTTCCTCTGCAAATGAAGAGTGTATTTCTTTCTCTGTAGATCCCTCACCAGTCTTTGGGGAAAAAAGTTGCATTGATTGTATTTTGCCTTTCTTTTAGAAGAAGTCCTGGGATGGATTTTAATTGTGTTTGGGCCCCTCCTTCCCCACAGGCGCCTTCCCTGAAAAACATCCAGGTTTTCCAGTCTTTAGTCTGCAGCCCAACAAAGTGCCCTGAGTCGCTTAGTGGCAGGTGACTCTTCCCCCGGCTGTTTTACTGCGGGAACAGAAGGCTGTGCCTGGGGCAAGAAGGAAGCAGGGAAGCTGTGCAGTCAGATGGGCTTCCTATTAGCAGCTCTGGTACACTGACTGGTGGCCCAGTGAACAAAGAAAGAAATGCTGGGTATATAGCGCACTCTGTGGCCAAGATAATTAAGTGCTCATTGTCACAAACGGTGAATGAAACTCCATCTTTCATTTGTTGTGGGCCAGATCCAAATGTCCACCTGATTGTGGTCCATTTCTCCTTCTGTCACTTGCAGGCACCACAATTACAGCTTCCTCTCCGTATTTTGCTTGTTATTCTTTTTTAACATTTAACATCTTTTCGGTTCTGCCTACACTTTGGTGACCCTTTTGTGTCTTTTTCATGCCCAAAATTTAACTCATTATCTCACTCATTTACGACATGAACATAATTGGGACCTCATGGTGGTTATTGCAATTAACATCATTGCCTAAGTTATTCTAGAAACATCTCCCTTTTTCCTCAGCTCCACTCAAAATAGTTCACCAGTTTGCATCTTTCCATTCACACTGGGTCCTTGTTAAATGTTCCCTGGCTACAGTGGACATCACATTGGCCGGCATACACACAGCCACCTTCTCTCAATAACCACTCTTGGTTTTCTTTCTATTATCTGCATTTCTCCAAGTCCTTAAGGGGCATTAACTCTGCCCGTGACTCCAGGAATGGAGGACAGATAGGTCCTAAGCCTCACTATCCTATCCAAGACTTGCAGAACAAAAAGCTTCCTTGGTCTTCTGAAAGAGCTTTCGGAAGGGGGTCATGAGATGCTGGGCATGGAAGGGCATCTTTACCACCACATGGGGACAGCTTACCTGAAAATGAAGTCAATGCAGAATCCTGCCAAGAAAGACAGGGTCTTGACTGCTCATGGATCCGCAGTGTCTGAATCACTTCCACACCTCTGACCTGTGCTCAATGTCCTACATCCAATCCATGAGCAAATCCACCACCACTACCTCTGAGACCTATCCAGAGCCTGCTGGCTTCCTGTGGCCTCCTGCAGCCAACCTGGTCCCCTTGCTCATGCCTCTGCAGTACCCTTCATGCTAGTCTCTTGCTCCACAGTCACCCAAGAGATCTTTTAAAAACCTTAAGTCAGACCATACCACTGCTTTGTGCAGAACGCTCTGAAGACTTTGCATCAACTCCATGTTCTTTATCCTGACCCTTGGAGCCTGCATGACCTGCCTGCTCCTCTCTGACCTCATCGATTTCCACTTGACCCTAGCTCAGCCTCCTCTATCCTCACAGGTCTTTTAACGCTCACCTCAGGGCCTTTGCACCTACAGTTCTCTCTCTGCAATGCTCATCTGCCAGAGAGCTGCATGGCTTGCTCCCTCTTTCCTTCTGGGGACTCCACTTAACTGTTGTCAGGTAGGCCAGCCAGCCCTCTCCTTTCCTTGCCACTCTGTGTACCCTTGCTTTGATTTCTTTTCCTTCATAGCACTTCACCCCTGCATGACGACTATCAATTTCTGTGGCTGTTATTATTTATACATCCCCCTTAGAACATGTATTCTATGAGAACCTTCAGCTGTTTTGTTTGTTGCTAAAAGTCTAAACTCCTAGAACAGCACGCAGCAAGTCCTCGATACAGGGTTGCCAGTTATTGATTGCATGAATGGATGAGCTAATCACGATCCTATTTTGAGTGAAGTACTTTTAATGGTGTCCATGCCACTTGCAGACAAAATGTTCTAAACAGCATTCAATTTTTGTTTGCTTAAAAAGTGGACAAATGAATGCCTTTGCTTTAGTTGGGTTGTAAGTTACATTTTGATAGAAAACCATCATCTGCCATGTGACTTCCTTGTTGAATGCTAAGATACTGTCACATACAGTGCCCCCATTAGATCCTCATATTGTTTTTCAAGATAAACAGGGCAAATATCGCCCTCCCCATACGTGACAGGGAAGTTGAGTGTGGTTTGGCAGAGTTGAACAGCGTGCGGGGGACGGAGGCCACATCTTGTCCCCAGCCCTCAGCTCTTCACACATCTCAGTTTTGCATTTCTGTCCACAGTTTTGCAGCTTCACCCACAGCCTTGGGGAGATGCTATGAAATCCTGTTCCATGTGGCCTCTATTTATCTAACATTACCAATTCCCTCTCCTCTGAAAGCCAATAAAATTCTGAATTTTTCCCACATGAGATTGTGAGTTCTTTGGGCAAAAGAAAAGCGAGCATATGGCTCTCAGGAAATCGAATCTGCTTTAAGAGACAAAAATTTCCCTTCCTAAATCAGCCCATGGCATAGCAGGGCTTGCAGCTGCCTTCCACGTTTGGGGGCCACAAATGACACACACACACACATACACGTGCTCCTGCCTTGAGTGGCCGAAAGGCCTTGCAAAACAACCTTCGGCTGCCCCATCCTCTAGAGAGGTCTTTTCCTTCCCCATCTGCTCCCCGCGGATGACATTAGCTCCCTTTCTAATTCCTTCCCCCTCGCTGCACACTCTGACGTTACTCACCAACCCCCAGAGGACTCGCACAGTCTTATTTGGTTTCACATGTAATAGATAAAACAGCAGGGGCTTCTAATCGGAATATGTTCTCCAAGCTGCAAAAGGCCACACAGAACCACAAAGCTGCCCGTAGGGTTCGGGGTTTGTTAACACATACTTGGCACGAGTTTGGCATGACTGCCTGCCCCCCCCCCCCCGCCCCGGGGAGGGAGGAAGAGTTAGCAATTTGCTAACAGATGCATGTGGCTGGCGGGATGGGACAGGGTCCCCTTTCCAGCGACTTCCTGCAGGACTTGTTCTTTTTAGGTGAAGTCCAGTGATATGCAGGGGGTAGGCTTCTGCATGAGGGCAGAGGTTTAAAAGTTGTTGGGATCCTCTCCCTAATTCCAAAACTCACATTTACAGTAACTCTGCTCAGATTTGGCCTAAGGCACATTGGTGGTGGGGTGTTTTCTGTTTGTTTGGTTTGGAAAACAGACAAAATCTTTTAACCAATGGTTTGTTGGTATTACATTAGAATTAATGACAAGTTTTCATATCTATAATTCTAGTCTTTCTGGTCACTTCATAGAATGCATCTCTGGAATAGAAGAGCATATGATTTCATTCTCTTGTAATTATAAAGTTGTCACACTCAAGGGAGGCACAGCTAGTAAGCATTTTCTTCAACTGACTCCATTCCCTTCACCAACTAGTTATAATACACTTGATTCCCTCATGGGAAAAAACACAGTCCACATCAATAATGGGTAACATTTTCAAAACATGTTTTGCTATCTTGAATCAGAAGCTTAACTGTTCTATTAGTCCTGTAATTCCATATGGTCTTATTACTTTTTCTTGCAAAAGATATGATCTTTCAACATTTATGTTGGAGAATATTTCCCATGTGGTTTTTTTTAACTGTTGTTGTTATTGTTTTAGGATTCCCAAAAGACTTTGGGGGGTTTAATTTGTTTCATAATAAAAGAAGAGTGTTATGAGCCCATGAGTCAGACCAGCGTCTGAGTAAGACTCTGTAGGCTCCGTTCCTGGTACACGAAGAGATTCAATACAGTCCCCCAGCTCTCAGTACTTAGAGGAATTTGAGAGGGATAGAAGTGATAACTACCTATACTATGGAACAGCCTAGAAACAGAAAACAGATGTACACTGTATAATGGCTGAAGCAATCTTTAATTATGTGGAATGGAATGTTCAAACCATTCATCCCAGGATGGGTGAAAAAGAGGGAAGAGGAGTTACTTCCACCAGAAAAAAAAATGACTATGGACAGTCTATCCAGACCAGAGAAGGAACCACCAGGAGTGGGCGGCTTCGACTGCACTGTCACCAGGAGCCACACCAGAGAACCCCAGCCAGAGCCTCAGGCATTCTCGGGCTTACTGCTACGGTGTCCCACTGCCTGTGGGGGGATGGGGAGAACCAGACACCCCCATGTATGGTGTCTACCCCATGTAGGGTAGAAAGGCTCCTAGAGCCACCGCAGCTGTCAAGACCCAGCTGCAGCTAGGGGAGCGCACCGTTGAAGATGCAGCCTGTACTGGGGAAGGGTTTAACACATGGGCAGACACCTTCTTTTGAAAAACAGAGGAGGTGTCCACAGGAACTCTTTCTATTGGTCAGTTTTCTATCGGTTCGCCACCTAAACTGGTTTGCAGAAAAGATGCTGTGAACCATCTCTGTGAGCTTCTAATTTGCTCACGGCCCCAGTACTGCGCAGAAGAGTGAATGAGTGATCACATCGTCCTGGTTCCTCCACTGGGAAGGCTCAGTATGCTTCTTTGGATTGAACCAGGTATAATCTTCCTCGAGAAAAGTGTGAAATACAATGGTAGCTTTCGTTAGACTCCATCCCAGTGATTTGGTGGAGCACCCCTCAGCTCTCGCATTGCTCAGTCACTGACATTGCCATATCCTGGTTCTGTCTTAGCCTAATAGCTGCTGCTTCCCGTTGACATTCACCGGGGATATCATTGGCACCACATATGTGAGGTAGGTTGAAGTCCAGGTTCTGAACCTTTCTGTAAGGAGAGCAAATATAACACCGCTGAAGTGATCTTTAATTATGTGAAATAGAATGCTCAAGCTGATCTCTAGATCAAGGTTGCAGATTTCTGCCTGGCCCTTCAGGTACTAAAGCCCTAGGAAAATCATCTAGGAGCCAGCTGGTTGCCACACTTCCTCTCCAGATCTGACATCGTGAGGCATGGGATCGCACGATCTGGAACTGAAAGTCCTTTCTGCATGTATTGCTTTGCCATATCACCACTTCCTAGAAGGCTCAGTGAACAGATGGGACTTTCAAAGCCACCCAGGGCTCTGCTGCGTGGCCTGAGGGGTTGCGTAGCTGCAAGACCAGTGAGACTCAGAGCTGCCGATTATTTGCACAGCTCCCATCAAGAAGTGGTTGTTGCGTCCCCTCCCTTTAAACCCAATCTCTGTGACTCCTCTGGCCAATTGATACAGTAGAAAGAGTGCTCTAGGACTCCCAAGGCAAGGTCACAAAAAGCCAGACAGCTCCACCCGCTTCTCACTCGCTCTCTGGCAGCCCCTTTTCTGGATATTCCTTCTCAGAAGGCAGCCTGCACGGTGTGGAGTCCCAGTCATGTGGAGAGGCCAAGTGCAGTCCTCTGGTCACCTGTCCCCACCTACACGTGCAGTCACCCAGCAGCCAGCCATTTGCAGCACCCCCGGCACTTGAGTCTCCCCGTGGGCTCCAAACATGGCAGCGCAGGGGTAGCCGTGCGTGAACTCCACAAGCAGAACCACATGGTGGCTGTTTTGTGCCTCTCTGTGATAGTATGTTGTGCAACAATAGTGACCACAGCACGAGGTGACAGAGAGAAAGTCGATTTTTATTTATGTTTTCATCTGGTTTTTATTTCTCCAACACTTAGCTATGTGTGTGGTGCTGGGGATCAAACCTGGGTCCTCACGCATGCCAGGCAAGTGCTCTACTGCTGAGCCACCACTCCAACCCTCAAGGTGAGTTTTGAGCATTATAAAAGACCAATGTGCACACCAAGGGGACACGCACCAGGGTACCCCTTGCCCCTTCCACACCTCAGTCAAATCTGTCTGGTCAGACTGCAAATAAACTTCTTTTCCATCCTCCTGTTGGACCAATGGTTTGTCAGGGAGGTGCTCTCTAGACTCCAGCAGTCAGCGCTCCGTTGCCCCCACTCCGAACAAAGCCTCCTACGGCTTCCTACTCCACCTGCCCATCCCTGCTGCACATCTCTGACTCTTCTTCCTCCCTCCCCTCACTTGCTCCTCAGCCATGCTGGCCTCCTCTTTGGTCCACAGGCATACAAGGTGCGTCTGCTTATGCTTTTTCTCAGGGACTTAGCTCTTACTCTTCCTCTGCCTGGACACCCCCGCCCCCAATATGTCCTTGTGGATGAACCTGTGCCCCGGTTCATTCAGGTCTTTGTTCAGAACCACTTCCTTGGTGAGGCCGTTGTGGGCATCCTCTCTAAAAGCACCAGTCCTCCCCTCCAGCTTGCCCAACCCCTTCCTACTTCACTTCTCTTCTGGATACTTGTCGCTATTTAGGTGCTTATACTTTACTTACTTGTTTATTATTCATCTCTCCTATTAGGATGTGAGATCAACATGGGCAGGGTTACTTCCCCAGGGCCTAAAAGAGAGCCTGACACAAGGAAAGAAGGCAGTCAGTAGATATTCATTGCAAAAACAAAGGGATATTATGCAACAAAGGTTTGATTTTGCAAATATCCTGAGAAACAAATAGAATATGTGCCCATTACAAAAAATATTTGTTAGGTGAGTAGACGAGATGAAGAATGGGACCTTTAGAAAAGAGCATGAATTTCATCCTGCTGTGATCTCCCCTTGTACGTTCTCCTCTCCACCTTCACTGCTGGCCTCTCTCCTCTGCCAGACTGGAGGTTCTGTCCCGGTATACTACAGCACACGGACACCTCACTCCAGCAAATTCCTCCACCTGAGGTGTCCATCCACGCCTTAGGAACTTACTGTTTGTCTTTGAAGGGCCAGCTCAGGCAAAATCTCTCCCTGCTGCATCCCCAATTAATTCCCCCTGAACCCATGCAGGTCACTTCTCACAGGTGCTGAGGTCCCTGGGTGCCTGTCTCAACTCCCTGGTCAGTCTGAGGCTCCTCAGAGAGCAGGGGCTGCACGTGCCTAATTCATGGTTCTGGCACCCCCGATCCATAAAGAGCTGTAGGTTTAGAAGGGGCACTGGGAGCTGGGGGCTGTGGTGGGGTAGGAGAAGAGTTCAGGAAAACTCCACAGTCAGGTGGCTGGAGTGCCTCTGGTGTGGAGAACTGCTCCCATAGCAGCAGGACAAACCCACATGTGCTGGTGAATCTGGAAAGGATATGTCTTGGAATAAAGATAGTGGGCTCCTCTGGCTGTCTCTGTGCACAATTATTTAACTTCTCCCAGCTTCAGTTTCTTTATCTGCAAAAATGTTTATGGCAGAATATTGTGTGCATGAAAGAATATCACTTTTTTCAGGGTGTGGTAGCACTTGTCTGTAAACCCAGCTGCTTGGGAAGCTGAAGGCAGGAAGATCACAAATTTGAAGCCAGGGTGGGTAATTTATCCAGGCTGTCTCAAATTAAAATTAAAAAGATCCAGGCAAGAAGCTCAGTGGTAGATTAGTTGCCTATCATATGATTGGACCTGTATTCAATCCCCAGCACTGCAAAAAAAAAAAAAAAAAAAGAATGGGGGGGTGTATAACTGGAAAATACTATGCAAAAGTGAAGTGATCCAACCCCTACAGAGAAATTAGCAAGAATGCAATTCAGGTTGTGGCCAGTGGGTGGCAGCAGCAGGCAGGGACTTTGTCACCAGGTCTTCTGAAATAAAGCAGGCTTAGAAGCAGAGAGAAAGGGATAGGTGGACTGAGTTTCCAGGAATGAGAATTCTCTTTTCTGCCTAGGTTGCCTGACTTTGAAGAGATTGCCCTGTCTCCTGGCATGGAATAAGGGCATAGCTGAACCAAACCCCAGATACTTTCCTGTGAGTGATTGTCCCCAGATGTTTTTTTTTACAGCCACCCCTGTCCCCCACCCCCATGCTATCCTGCAATTTCCAGTTTATAGCATAGGTTTTAGGTTTTTTCATTCTTTGACCTTATTGTCTAAATTTCACTACAATTTTTTTTTTCGGTAATGGAACTGAACTCAGGGGATCTTTACCACTGAGTTGTGTCCACCAACAGCCCTTTTTATTTTTTGAGACAGGGTCTTGCTAATTTCCCTGGGCTGGCCTGAGACTTCTAATCCTACTGCTGTGGCCTCCCAAGCTCTGAGATTACAGGTGTGTGCCACCACATCCAGTCAACCACAAATTTTTGGGCTAAATTGGGCAAGTGGAATTAGCTGTGAGGAAACTGAGGCCCAGAGAGGCTGCTTTTAAGATCACACAGAACACGGGAAAAGTCGGAATTCACAATGTGATTGTGGATTTTCTGGTTTAAATTCCGTCTCACCATCACCCTATCACATGTTCTGCTCAGTTGTTCATACAACCAGCATTTTGGGGCTCCTGTTGTACACTGCAGACCAACATAGACTTCCAGCCATTAAACCACCACAGACCTCTCCCCTGGCCTTGGCCTGCTGATGTCCCCTGTTCCCTTTCCCCTCAGGCTGGGCCTCAGTCTACCTTTCTCTACCCAGGCAGCAGGTACCTCCCTTCCCCTTAGCATCCTGCTCTTAAACTAGCAGCTGACAAGTGCTCTGTCTCCCGATGTCCCCTAGATGACCAATTAGGTCACAAACTGGCTTTATAGCTAAGCAATCCCAAGAAACAACTAGGAAAAAGATGCAAAGAGTAAAACAAAATAAAAACCAGAGAAAAGCAATGCATACTTAAGGGGACTTTAAAGATGGCTACTTGGTTTTTTCCCCCCACGGGGCTAGGATTCAAACCCAGGGCCTATGCATGCTAAGCAAGTACTCTGCCCCTGAGCTATACCCTAGTCCAACATTCCTGACTTCTTGCTGGTCTGAAGTCTGACTTCTTTGCTGGAAAGCCTTCAGGAGCCCCAAGGGCCTTGAGCATGCCTGGCTCTGGAGGTGAAGCTTCTCCATTTCATTCCCTCCCTACCCTCTTCAGAATGGCAGTTTCTTCCTATCCCTGGACTGCTGGTTATCTGAGGTCAAACTACAGTCAGAAAAATGTTAAGTGAAAAATTCCAGAAATAAGTAATTTGTACATTTTACATAATGTTATTATAATGTATTGCCATAATTGCTCTATTTTGTGATTACTTATCATTGCTAATTCCTTACTGTGCTTAACTTTTAATTTTTCCTATGTATAGGTATGTGCAGGAAAAATAGTATGTGTATAGGCAAAACAGTGGGGTTCAGTACGATCTGTGGTTCCAGGCTCCTGGAGGGGGCCTGGGGGTGTGGGCCGTAGATAAGGGCAGCTACTCCAGGCCTCTCCACCAGGAACAGAGGCCAGCAGGGAAGCAGGCTGACGTTTCTCAAGGATGTACTGGGGCTGGGCCCCATGCTTGGCTCTGCACTTGACTCATCATAGGCTTGAATGAAGCATTTGGCTTTCTTGACTGACATGGACACAGAGGTTCACAGGCTGGATCGGATGTGCCTAGATCTTCAGGGCTAGTGTGTAACAGGGCTGGGGCTGCTGGGCTCAGAACTCATCCCTGTGTAATCACATGATGGTACAGCTGGTGACAGACAAGCATGTTCTCCCTGTCTTGGAGGCACACAGCCCTTGGGGGACATCCAGGGCAGCTGACTATCTGCTCAGGAGCTCCCGCTTCGCCCAGGAACTGTCACAGTATGGCTATTCTGTCCTTTTTGCTGGGCAGGTGGGAAGCACAAGAGAAAAAACAAATTCTGCTTTTTCCTGAGAGGACTTTGACCTTGGCAGAGGAACAGGCTCTCAAAGAGGAGGTTTTCAACTGGAAGAGAGTTCATCTCCTGCCATGAAGTCCGCATTGGTGGATGATAACACTAGGTTGCTTTTGTGAGGACACCCACCACATCGCCAGGCAGGGACGACCGCTCTGGAATCTGATGTGGATGCAGCTGCTGATCTTATCACCTAGATACAACCAAGCCCAGCACCCGGAGGACCTGGATGCAAACAGACACTCTGATAATCACCGAGGCCATGGGAGATGCCAGACTTTAGTGGAAAAAAAATGCTTCACGTGGGGCTGTTTTTACGAGTTTCTCCCCTGAGTTTGTGGTAGGGCATCTCCAGGGCATGAGTAGAGGGACTGGAGAGAGGAGGGACAGGGACTTTCTGTGGCTGGGTGGGTGGGACTCTGTGATCACCTCAGTGTACGGGCAAGCGAGGTATATGAGGCAGAGAGGACAGTGAGGGAGCTCCAGGAGGAAGCCAGAGGGTCCCAGGGTTTAGAGCACAGGTCCAGGGGCTGGGGATTGGGTGCTGGCTTGGTGGAGCTGGCAGATGCCCCCCAGGTCCCCCTGTGCTCAGGACCTTCAACTGAACGGTAGAGAGATCCCCTTCTGAATTTCTTTCTCCTCTGAAAGCCCGCAACTCAAGAAATTCAGTTGGATGTGAACTATAGAGACAGTATTTTGACCACAGTCTTGACTTGACCTGAATTTTGCTAGAGGGTTCCCTGACACAGAAGGAAGGAAGTGGAGTTCAGGCGCTCGGTATGTTACTAGTCTAGAATCTCATCCTAAAGCAAGACCTCTGAGAACTTTTTTTTTTCCTTCCTCTTTGCCTGTTTCTTATTCTCTTCCTGTTAGTCTGTCTCCCAGAAGCATTAGTTTGGGTAAGAAAAAGACTCGATGGAGACAGAGCAGGAGGTAGCCCTTAGGCAGCAGAGAGAGTCCTCACAGAGAGGCTGGAAGGAGTCAAGGTTCAGAGGCTCCCCTGAAACACACACACCCCAGCAGCAGGACTGCATTCATCTGCCATACTTGGAGCTGTTGCAGAGAGGCAAGCCCCCTTAGCATTAAAAATAAATCAGCTGAAGGGGAACCTCCGACTTCCACAAGAAGTCCAATTAACTTGGTGCTAGGGTAAAGTGAAACATGGAACCATGGGGAACCCAGAAGGGGGAAACCATGGTCTGGTACCAGTATTGGCTTTTTCTGTCATTATACTGCTATTCTTGATTGTTTGATGATGAACCTCTCCTAATTGTAAGACCATGTCTATCGAATAAAAAAAAAAAAAAGAAAAAAGAAAAAAAAATAAAGTTAATCATGTGTAGGGTGAAAAAAAATAACTAAATCAGCTGAAACCCAGTACCTGTTCAATATAGAAATATTAGAATAGCAACACCAACCAAGGACAGCCATTATCCCATCCCGCCACAAAGGGACTTCCTTTCAAAAAACACACACTCAACACACACTTTCTTTTTCTTTCTAGAAATAAAATGAGATTACATCCCTTACTATGAAGGGTACCAGAGTATGGGGCTCTGAAACATGCTTCTTCAGAACATGGATTATTCTGAATTAAGGGCCCCTGAGAACCAGCAGAGGCAGGAACAGCTCTAAACATAGGGCACCAAATTTCCTTTTGTGAGGGAAATTTACATTTATCAAGGAAGTATTCATTTTGTGAAAGAGGACTCCCTTTCCTCTACCAGGAAGAGGAGGACTACAGCAACAGATTTCAGTCTAGTAACAAGCTTTTGACTCAACAACCCTTGGTCGATCATTGCTTTTCCTGGACATTTCTTCCCCCACCCAGGATCCCTCAGCCCCTATTTCTATGCTTAGCTAAGATGGTGTATAAACCGGGTTCTAGCCATCCCTCCTCTCTGGGTGTGCTCTGAACGTACGTGTTCAGGAACATGTGTTTTTCTCTGGCTGAACAGTCTTTTGCCAGTCTAATCACAGGGCCGGAGAACCTAACATGGATAGAGGGAAAGGATTTTCTTTTCCTCTCCTTCAGTTGGGTCCTGTTTTTTCTTATTTCATAGCTTGCCCATACCATAATTTACATTTTTTTTCTTAGAAATTTACATTGCTTCCTGTTTTTGACTTAATGAAGCATTGTAGAAGCTCTCGTGGTCAAGACTTAGCACTGATACTGGATCTTTTTCCTTATGAGAAAAACTCATTGTAGACTTGGGTCAAAATAAAATTATTTCTGATGCTTCTGATTCACACAGACAAAATTGCCACCAGAGACCATACTTACTCGCATTTCTCCTGGTCCTATAAAAGAAGGCCCGTTTTTACCCTCAGCAACACTTCATGTTTTCATTTTTTAAACGAAAGATGAGAATGAATCTATGTGAAGATGGGCATCTCTGTATTAATAAGCTGTTTTCATAAGGTTGTTGTTTAATTGTATCTTTTCTTTTGTGAATTGCTCATTTCAGGACCTTGACCCATTTTAATATGAAGGTGTCTATCTCTTCTTTCTACATTTACAAGAAAAACATTAATTTTAGGGATATTAACCTTTGTCCAGTATCTTGCAAATAATTTGTCTCTTTTTGTACCTGGCCTTTACATTTTTAAATGGATTTTCACATACAAAAGTTTTAAATTTTACAGTTAGACCTGTGAATCCCTTTCTTTTTCATGATTTCTGCCCTTGAAGTCATGCTCATCACTTATAATTAATTTAGACCTGAGAGGAGCAGAATTAATGTTTCAAAATCAAGAACAGAAAATAGCTTTACATTTGCTCTATGACAGCACTGGAAAAACGATCGGGAAAGAGAGAAGAAAAGGAGGCATCAGGTCTTAAAAGCAGAGGCAAGCTGCGTATGGGGCCTGTAACCTCAAGGACTCTGGGAGGCTGAGGCAGGAGGACGGCAAGTTCAAGACCAGTATGGGCAACCTAGAAAGACTGTCTCAAAACCAAAAAATAAAAAGGACTGGGGGTGTAGCTCTGTGGTACAGCACTCCAGGGTTCAATTCCCAGTATTAAAAAGAAAGAAAGAAAGAAAACAAAAAACAGAGGTAAACTAGACAATGACTGTCTCCAGAGCTGACTAGTTTGGATGGGTGTCTAGTGGGTTAGCCACTTAAAAGAGAGGCTGTATGCTAATTGTTTCTCAGAGTCTACTTCTACTTTAAGAAAGGAAAAATGTGCGCCTTAAGTAGACCTTATTTAAAAAAATTATTACATAAAAATGGGCATCCTTTATCAAAATTTCAAACTTCACAGAAGTTGATAAAGTAAAAGAAGTTTTCCCTTAGCCCCTTTGCAATCTGGGTTCTGAAAACGAGCCCTGCAAAAACTTCAGCATGAATTCTTCCTGATGTTTCCCCTGCGCATTTTCATAGTGATCTAGTGTACTATGGTACAGTACACTGCAGTGTATGGAACATAGTGCCGTACATAAAAAGGTGCCTGCGATAGTGGCCTTTTCCGTGTGATTTACCAAAGGTACCTTTCCATATCCTACTATTCAGTCTACTTCATTCTATTTTGACCATTATATAATATTTCATATTATGAATTTCCAAAATGTTAGTTACTTACATTTTTTATTATAACAAATGCTATAATAAACATCCTTGAAAAGAATTTTTATACATTTCTTAATTTTTTTAAGAGAGAAGGATAGTGAGAGAGGAGAGAAAGAGACAGAGAGAATCAATTTTTATTGAGTTTTTCACACGGCTTTCATTGCTCTGACACTTAGTTGTGTACGTGGGTTTGAACCTGTGTACTCGTGCATGGCTGGAAAGCGCTGTAACTGCTGAACCACTGTTCCAGCCCGAATTTTTACACATTTATGCAATCATTTGTGTAGGGTAGATTTCTCAAATTAATATTCCTAGGCTAATGCCTGGCATGGCAAAGAAAAAAAAAAGATACTAGGCAAAATGTATATAAATATACTTTTAATATATTTTAATTTTTATGTATATAAAAGTTGATGGAAATTTCTAAATTCCATCTCCTGGAAGGCATTAACCTCTCTCCAATATTGTGTGAAGTTGTCTGTTTATCCCACACTCATGTCATGAGGAAATTATGCACTGGAGCTGTAGCTCAGGGGTGGAATGCCTGCCTGGCATGCATGAGGCCCTGGTTTCAATTCCCAGCACCACCCATGTGCACACAAATTAATAACAATGCAAATTATTGTCTTTGTAATTGTGTCAACCTTACACTGAAGATGGTGTTTGTGGCTAGCATATCGATATTTTTTGGTGACATTAGACTCATGCTTGATGTTTTGTCTGTAAACCAATAATTTATATCCTTTGCCCGTTTTTTTATTTTCATTTTTTAAAGAGAGAGGGATAGTGAGAGAGAGAGAGAAGGACAGAATCAATTTGATTTAGTTTTTCCCGTGGTTTCTGTTGTTCTGAGACTGCGCTGCTTACGCAGTGCTGGGGTTCAAACTCACGTACTCGCGCCTGCTGGGCAAGCAGGGTAAGTGCTGAGCTACTGCTCCAGCCCTCCTTTGCCCATTTGAAAACCTTTTCTCTCATTGATTACTGAAATTTATGCATGGAGATAATATACAAAATGAAAATACGTCACAAAATATTTGTAATATATGTGAAAATTATATCGTTTTACTTTTTTGTGTGTCAGTTATGGTCATCTTTTTGTGACTTCTGGGTTGTGTGGTATGTGTAGCTAGGTCTTCTATACTCAAAGATATAAAAAAAGCTTTCTATATTGCCTTTAAGCATATTACAGTTTTCATAGCATTTAACACTTTAATTCAATTGTAATTTATATGAACGTTTTGAGTTAGGGTTTATGACACCACCACCAGGTGAACATGCTATTTAGGTTTCCTTTCACACAACAGTAGCAATTCACTGCTTTGACTTCATCACATTTCCTGGGCAACTTTCTGATAGATAATATCTGTCTCTGTTCTTTTATTTATTTTTTTTCCAGGGCTGAGGACCAAACTCGGGGCCTTGCGCGTGCTAGGCAAGCACTCTGCCACTGAGCTAAATCCCCAACCCCCTGTCTCTGTTCTTAAAGGTGAAAAATAAGCACTACTTGGAAAACTTTTGTTCACTGTGTCCTAACAAATCGTAAAGCTGGAAATTCGTCCCGGAAATCTGTCACTGGGCTGTCCCTGTTGTCTGTGCGGGATGCCCCCCCCACACACACCTTTTCCAGACGACATCCTTCTCTGCATCCCTCGTTCTTCCAGTGTCACAAATTTCCTATTTTCCTCTACCCCCCCCGCCTTGTTCTCTCTCATTCTGTTTTTCCTTCTCGTTCGCTTTACTTAACCATCTACAATGTTGACCACCTTAGATATTTTTTGATCTGATTGTTTATTTCATAGTCTCTATGCCTCTTACATGTTTTACAACAAGGTTTTATTTACCTAACTGTGAATTTCAATGGAGTTGTAAAATGTGGGCCAAACATAAGATCTGGAGATTTTTAGCATTTACAGCTGAGACTCCATTTGTGTTTCTTCCTTTTTATAACATAAACAATTTTAGAACATTAAAAATATCTTTCAGGAAAGAGGAAAAAAATTATTCCTAATCATTTCATATGTATACATTTTCCAATGTTTATCATTGTAGGATAAATATTTGTATTTCACTATTCACTTTAGATCATTTACCCATGTTTCTATGTAGTCCTGTTAGAGGCAAGACTGAATAGAAGAAGGGCTGGATCATTGAATTTGACTCTGCTTATAAAACTACACAACTTAACTTTTCAATTCCTCTTTTCCTCCATGGATTGATAAGTACTCCCTCCCCCCTTTTTTGATGAGGATTAAAATGTGCTAAGAGCTGGACACAGTGGTGCACACCTGTAATCCCAGCAGCCTGGGAGCCTGAAGCAGGAGGATTTCAAGTTCAAGAGCAGCCTGGGCAATTTAGCAAGACCCTGTCACGAAATTAAAAATAAAAAGAGCTGGGGATGTAGCTAAGTGGTAAGCACCTCTGGGTTCAATCCCTAGTACCAAATAAATAAATCAATACACGTGATAAGAAAACCCAGGTTCATCACCACACCTGTTTTGGCAAAGGAGTGTATCAGAAAGGTTGGTTTGCTAAGTGCGATGGCTGTTGTGTTCTGTGCTGATGTAAAAAAAGCAAAAAGAAGAGACACGTGGTTCAGCTCTCAGGGGGTGGATTCTACCAGCCTCAACCACAGTTCTTTCTGCAAGAAGAACTCAGAACACCACAAGGAAACTAATCCCAAAGATGAGCCTCCCATATAAAACTTTCATTAGCTTGCTTCTGATTTCCAGCTTTCCCACCAAAGGTAAGTGGGTGTGTGGTCTTCACAGTCGCTGTGAGAAGCTTCTTTGGAGATCCTGAAATGAGCCCAAGAGTCGAAGAGTTCGCCACCCAACTTTCCCCGGCAGGGAGCCTACAGTCCTCAGCGAGTGTCTTGCTCTTTATAGGTTCAGCCTCCAAAGACATCAGAATCATCTGGGGTGCCTTGGATCAAGACATCAACCTGGACATCCCTGGTTTTCAAATGAGCGATGTTATTGATGACATACGATGGGACAAAGAAGGGGTCATGCTTGCACAATACAGAAAAGGCAAGAAACCTTCTCAGCATAATGAAACTTATGAGATATTAACAAGCGGAAGTCTGAAAATCAAACATCTGAAGGGATGTTATAATGGCACCTACAATGTAGTTATATATAACACAGATGGAAAAAGCGTGTTGGAAAAGTCATTTGATTTGAGGATTCTAGGTAAGTCTTCATTCCCTAAATTTTTTCACTTCAATAGGGGTGTTATTTAGCATGCTGGGAAACAGCATTTGTGAAATGTCCCCAAAGCTGACCTTGGCCTCTCAAGTAGCTCTAAGGGAAACCTAAGGCATTCCTCCTGCCCCAGTGGAGACTCCAGTCCTACGAGGCTCTACTTCAAGTCTATTTGGCTACAGCTCTCTCTTTGGGAGGCCGCAGGGATATGGGGCAGGGTTAAGAAGCGGGGTGAAGGTAGAATTAGTCAGAAGGGAACAGGTGGGGCAGAGGAAAAAGGTGGCTATGCCAGGTGATGGAAGTGTGGGCTGGGAAGGGGAGGCTGCTTATAGAGCAGTGAAACTCTCATCTGGGAGCCAACTTCAGGCCAGGGTGCTCTGAAGGATTTACATAGCAGGAAAGGGCTGGGAATGATGCTTGTAAGGATGAGCAGCCCTTGTTTCTGATCTGCTCAATATCACAGCAATGGAGGTGGAAGGGGATTTTTTTTTTTTTTTGCTGATACATGGAAAAAATACATATTGTCTGTCTCTGCATGTGCTGAGAGGGTACAGTGGCTGGTGATGGTGGAGGTGGGGAGAACGGCCCAAGAGTGGCTGCTGTAAGCCAGGTGAGGTGCACAGGGTTGCTGGGTGTTCCCTAACCTTGGTGGCACATGCTGTTAGAAAGTACCACCGTAGACCAAGTACATCTGAATTTTTGGCATGGGGCCCAGGCATCAGTAAGTATGAAGATCCTTGGGTGGTTCTAGTGAGTAGCCAGTTGGTAACCGCCAGCCTGGACTAAAGGATGCCTGGGAAATGAGAAGGAATGGGTACGCTGAGGGTCATGTGTGGGGACATGAGGGCAGGGTAGCTTGGGTGACAGCCAGAAGAAGGAGGAAGGGGATGTGAAATACCACTGAAGTTGGGAGTCTAGGAGAGTGGGCAGAAAGTGATAAGAAATGAAAAGAGGAAGCAACGCCAGATCAGATTCAGTGAGCTCGTAAACATTTCTGTGCTTCATACAGGAAGTGTCATTGCCAGAGGCAGGGCTCCCTCCTCCTGCGGAGGATCTCCCTCAGCCCCCAAGCCTTGCAGCAGCTGCCTCCCATAGTCCAGATGCTGTTAGCTCATCTGCAAATGACCCCTGGCCACACTCTAGCCCTGCAGGCTTGACTGGAGAGAAACTTCCAGGCACCGGGTGGGACTGAGAATGGCCGCTGGTGATGTGCTCTGGGGACTGTGGTGTCCTGAGTCTGACCATCACGGCTCAGGCATCCTGTGTGAGCAGGAGCCCTGCCCAAAGGACCATACTCGTGCAATACTTTCCAGCCACATTTGGTGTCATGGTGGAAATGATGGCTACCAGGTGACATGTGCTTGCTGACACAAAATTATTTAAAGTGTCCAACAACATTGAGAACTAGTAGTTATTATTCCCATATTATCTGTAAGAAAACAGCCTCTGGGCTGGAGAGGTGGCTCAGCAGTTAGAGGGCTTGCCTGGCATGTGCAAGGACCCATGCAGCAAAGTCAGGATTGAAATGCAGGGGTCCTTTTGGCGAGGATGACGCCTCCCTCCAACTCCCAGCCTCACTTAGATATCAATGCACTATATAATTTGCCTGTTTAACATGTACAATTCTATTGTTTTTCATATATTCATAAAACTGTACAACTATCACCACGATCAACATTTTCTTTACGCTGCCCCCCAAACCCTGTGCCCCTTAGCCAAAAGACTGTGGCCTTACTGTGATGTCAGCATCGTGCAGCATCTGAATTCAATTTGTGGTCCCTCACCATTACTTGTCATGTAATTATGGCAAGTGACCTTTCTGCTCTGAGTCTGATGTTTCCCAAAACAGGTTAAGTATCCTTTCTCCAAAACACACGGGATTAGTCAGTCTTGGTGGCACACACCTGTAATCCCAGCAGCTCAGGAGGCAGAGGCAGGAGGATTGCAAGTTCAAAGCCAGCCTCAGTAACTTAGTGAGGCCTTAAGCAACTTGGCTAGACCCTGTCACAAAATAAAAAAATAAAAAGGACTGGGTTAAGCACTCCTGGGTTCAATCCCTAGTACCAAAAAAAAAGTATGGGATTGGAAGTCTTTGGCTTTTTTAAAAACCATTTTTGGAACATTTACATATACATAATGAGGTATTTTGGCAGTGCAACTCAAGTCTAAATATGAAATTCATTTATGTTTCATATGTACCTTCTGGTCCTATCCCAAAAGGTAATTTTATATAATATTTTAAATAATTTTGTGCATGAAACAAAGTTTCATTGTGTGGAATTTTCTACCTGTGGCATCATGTTGGGGCTCAACATGTTTTAGATTTTAGGGCATTTTTAGATTTTGGATTAAGGATACTTAACTTGTAATAACTTCAAGGAATATTCAACGAGACAGAGTTTGAAAAGGTGCCCCCGAGTTTCTGGAATGAGATACCTGTGTGCTCTATGCTAACGCCCCTCCCCTCCTCTCTTGATTTTTCGGTGCCTCTCAAAGCCTCAGCCATGTCACCCACACCTCCTTACCAGGTGTCTGCTCCAGCTGGCTGAAAAGACAGCAGAGGGCCCCATAAAAGCAGCCATCAATGCAGCAGAAGTTAACCCTAGCAGCCCAGGACGAAGGAGTTCTCAACTGTGAGCGCACTGAACTCTTTGCCCCTACTGACCAGGGCATGCCATTCATTGCCAGCAGCTCTCGAACAAATTCATCACTGAGGTTGTTCACGACTATGCTGCTTACACAAGCAAAATGCTCCAAGATTGAAAGGTCTCTGGCAGTTAGACATTTATTAACAGTTAAGAAAGCATGATTTCAGTGAGATGATAGATACACATTTCTTGATGTTCATGAACAAAGGAATTTCATCATATAAGTTTTAGTCAGGGGGGAAAAGAAAAACTATAAAACTACATAATCCAGTTTTAATTTTTTTTGGGGGGGGGAGTTTGTTTTATTGATTAGTCCCATTGTGCATGTTTTGACCGACAATGAGAAGACCTGGTTTTCAAGCCTTCTATCTAAGAAGTTGTAACGTATCTTGTGTAATTATTGAAATCTTTCCAGGTCTCAGTTTGGTTCTTTGATGGACATTGTTTAAAAAGTGGCCAATGTTCTTATTCTTCAGCAGCGCGTTCATTTCCTAACGCTGCCATGTCAAACTGAGTGGCTTACGACAACAGAAATTTCTGGAGGTTACAATTCCGAAATCCAGGTGTCCACAGGATTCCGAAATCCAGGTGTCCTCCAAAGCTTCTCATGGAGAATTCCTTCTTGCCTCTCCAATTTTAATTTTTAAAATATTATTGATATGTGTTTTTATGCACAGAAAGTATATCTGGTAAAGATATACATCAATATATTGATACTTATTGACTATGGGTAGTTGAATTGCAAGTGATTTTTTAAAAACTATTTTATATTTTATCAATTATTACAATGATTAGATGCTACTGTTAGAACAAAGAATTTTTTCAGTTTGAAGACAGGTAAAGACTATGACCCAGCCCCAGACTGGGCACTACTCTCTTGTGGGGTGACGCTTCTCCATTTTCTTCATTCTGAGCAACACAGAATCTCAGGATGGGGAGAAATCTTCATTTTTTCATGCTTCTCTGTAGGGACAGGAATGAAACTTATCTGGGCTGGTAAGATATTTTTGTCTGAAAGACAGAGGGAGGGAACCGTTGAAAAATAAGTTGTCTATCTGCACAGTGAATGCAGAGAAAAACGAAAGAGGAAGGTGGCATGTTTGGGGCAAGAGAGTAAAGGATGAGAAAAAGAATGAAGGAGCGGGAAAGGGGTCACCCGGGGGGAGAGGAGGAGCTGGCATGCGGATCCGCCTTCCCCAGTGCCAAGGCTGGGCTGTTTTCTCTTAGAAGCAGTCTTTAAACATTCTCATGTCACAAAAGGAAAGGCAAGAAGTTTACAATTATGAACACAATCACAACTGCCAACAACACGCACGGGGATCTGCCATGTGTCGCCCGTTGTGTGACAGGTCTAGCAAGGCACAAAGAATGACCAAACAGCTTTGGGCTAGGGAAGGGCAGAGCCAGGTCTCTGGCTTCTGGATTGGATCCCTTCCTCTCTGGAGCCTTAAGCTCCTTGCACACCCACTGGTCCACCTGACCTTCTGCTCCCGGGTCCCTGATAGGGGAAGCGGGGTGGATCACCTAGATCCCAGGTCACACTTGTACCTGTTCCTCCAGGGACGGGGTCCCTGGCTGCTCTGGAAGGAGGTAACTTCTTAGCTGTACTCTTGAACTTGGACTCGGAGGGTGGACTCCTCTTCTGATCTGCTGGGATGTGTGTGTGTGTGTTGTGGGTGTGTGTGTGTGTGTGTGTGTGTGTGTTTATCTCTTTCTCTGAGGCTTGTTTAATCTTTTTCCCCCATATTTTTTAATTGTTGAATTATAGTTGTACATAATGATGGGATTTGCTGTTACACAATCATACATGCACACAATATAACGATAGAATTTGGTCAATTTCCCTCCCTGACATTTCCCACCTCCCTCACCTCCTCCTACCCACTGGTCCTTTTCTTCCACTTGATCTGATGTTTTTTAATGGGCACCCTAAGATGACTCATTGAACCTCTCAGAGTCCTGGACATTCCATCTGTCATGGGAAGAAAAACATCAGCCCCTCTGTTTTAGTGAAGTGATACCATGTATGTAAAAACATTTTTTTTTAAAGAGAGAGAGAGAGAGAGAGAGAGAGAGATTCAACTCTGTTTCGTTTTTCCTGTGGCCTTCGTTGTGTATGTGGTGCCGGGGTTTGAACCCAGGTCCTTATGCACACCAGGCAAGCACCGCAACTGCTGAGCCACCACTCCAGCCCCATAAAAACATTTAAAGGTGCTAAACAACACATAAACGTTAACTACTTTTAAAATCAGGACAATGTATCTATGAATTTACCAGAATTAAGTTTGTTCTGAATGCACTAAACAAAAAAAAATTTTTTTTTCAAACATTGCTAGGGGACTTAAAAACTGTTCCCTCTTCCCAAACTGACTCTGTTCCCCCACTGTCTAAATAGGCATATCTATTAAAATTAATGAGTTATCTAATAGATTTGGTTCTTTTTATTTATTTACTTATTTTATTATTTTTTTTTAGAGACGGTCTCGAAACCAAAGATCTCTTGGGATTGTAATAACAAAAACCTGACGTGTGAAGTAATGAAAGGAACTGATCCTGAATTAAATCTGTATCAAAGTGAGAAACGTCTCAAGCAAGGTCATCAGAAGGTCATCCAACACCAGTGGACCAACCTGAATGCAGCATTCATGTGCTCAGCCAGCAACAAGGTCAGCCGGGAGTCCAGCACAGCAGCCGTCAGCTGCGCAGGTGCGTGGGGTGTCAGTGAGGGTGTCGCAAGTTCACAAACAGCCTGCCAGTGGGAGGTGCAGCTCCTGCCCAGGGCTCAGGTGCCTGGGCTGGGAGACAGCTGTGGCTCAGGATGGATGTCTTCAGGGGAGCCCTCAAGGAGGCACGTTCCATGTCGCCCACCCTGGAAATCTTCCCGCAGAGTAGGATTTGATCTCAGGCAATTGAAGAGGTTGCCGCAGAGATCAACCCACGTCCCAGAGAGGCAAACTAACTCCCCAAGGTCCCTCTGCTCATGAGTTCAATTCTGCTTCCTGCCCTCAATATCCCTGTTTGGAGGGGTCGGTCAGTGGTCAGCACCTCCCAGGAGTTAGGGGTAGAAGGGCTACATGGCAGGGGCCAGGAAAGGGAGAGGGCTGTGGACACGGTGAGCCAACCCTCTTCCTCCCACACAGAGGACAGCCTGGCATTGGGACTAGTTCCCCAGAGTCCTTAAACTCTAAAGTCTAGTATGTCCCCAGTGTCCAGCTGTTCACAACCCCCAGCTGGAATTTTTGAGAAGTCTGCTGTAGCACCCAAGCTTTGACCTAGAAGTCAGAGGCCTGGTCTGCTAGATTCGGTCTGCCCAACTTTAGTCAGATGACCTTGGTAGGTTCCTTCCGTCCACAAAGAAAGCAAGCTCCACCATCACAGACTATCAGCGGGGCAGGTTCTTGGACCCATTTCCAGGCTCACTCATGTGGGCGATTGGGCAGTCTAAGCTGCCCTGGACCAGCCTAAGAGGCAGCCATAGAGTGACCAAAACAAAAGCCACGGTCTTTTCCATGACTTTATCTCAGTGGTGATAGCCCCTCACTTCTGCTGAACTTTCTTCAGAAGAAGCAAGTCGGTAAGTCCAGTCCATGCTCAATCAGAGGGGATCACAAAGGCAGAGCTCCCAGGAGGCAGAGGTTGCTAGAGGCCGCCTGACAGCCGGCGACCGACCGAAGACTTGGACCGGCCTCACTTCACCCTGTCATGTGTGCCACCAATCCGCCTCCCACGTCCCCATCAAGAAGGAACAGGCGGTGTCTTCACTTTGAGGTCTCCTTCCCCCCCTGCAGGAGGCTCTTGGTTGGAGTTGCCAGATTTAGCAAATAAAAAGACAGCATGAGGATGTTTGAGACATGGCATACTTATGCTAAAAATTATTCACTGTTTATTTGAAATTCAAATTTAACTGACCTGTATTTTATCTGGCAATCCCATCCTTCGTATTTATTTTAACTAGATCCCACCAGTATAGAAATGTGTTCATATTAAGGAGGGTGGGAGGGAGGGAGGCCTGTGGGAGAAGGCAAGGCCGGTCCAGGGAGCGGCCACTGAGCAGATGGGAGGAACTCCTCGGGGAGGTAGGGAAGGAAGGAACTGCCCTTGAAGATCCTAAAAGGGATTTGGACATTTCACTCTAAAAGGCCCAGGCCAGGAGGAGCAGTGGTCAGATTCTAACCATTCAGTTCAAATAAGGTCTGCTGAAAACACCAGGAGGAAGGAGCAGGTGGGACACACAGGAAGTTCCCCATCCATACACTTATGTTCATGTGACCTCCTGGAGGAAGTGTAGGAGGGAGGCATGGTTGGATTTGGAGAATGGGAGTACCTGATTTTATTTTATTTTCCAACTTTTTTTATTAAAAAATTTCTTTGTTGAACAATCAAACATGCTTCCAACGAAACAATATAATATATTTATATTCTGAAAATTAGATTTACCCCCTGGAGCCTCCCCCCACAATTACTGACCCTTATCCCTCCTCCCTCCTTCCCAGTACATCTCTACGAATTTGTTAGGTTGTGTTTCACTACACCTTTTCAGGGTTTAATACATGAGAGTTGACCACCTTTGGCAATAGCCAGGATCTAGCTCCAGCCTCCACAGATGAGTGAAGACATTCAACCCTTGGTTCTCTGGGTTATGCTGATTTTACTCAGCATGATTTCTTCCGTAGCCATCCATTTACCTTCAAAGGCTGCAATATCATTGTTTCTAAATGCTGTGTAAAACTCCATGGTATAAATGTACCACAGTTTTTGGATCCATTCATCCAGTGAGGGGCATCTGGGTTGTTTCCATAATTTAGCAATAGTAAATTGAGCTGCTATGAACATTGATTTTGCTGTGTCTCTGTAGTGTGCTGATTCTAAATCCCCTGGAAAAATACCCAGGAGAGGAATAGTGGGTGGGCTCATCCCTAGTTTTTTGAGGATTCTCCGCACTGCTTTCTAGAGGGGCTGTACCAATCTGCAGCTCCACCAACAGTGTGTTAGCGTGCCTATCTCTCCACAGCCCCTCCAGCATCTATTATTGTTTATTTTCTTCATTTTTGCCATTCTAACTGGCATGATGTGATATCTTAATGTAGTTTTCATTTGCATTTCTCTGATTACTAGTGATTTAGAGCACTTTCTCTTGTATTCATTGGCTTGATCAATGAATAGAACCTGATTTTGAATGATAAAATCACAGCTGCCTCTAGAAGAAGCTGGTCTGTCCCCACCGAGAGCTCCACCACGTGCCCCAGGGGTCTGTACTGGACAGAACTGAGACAGACTCTTGCCTAGATTCCTAAAAGTGCCCGGGTTAAGGGACGGGTGCCCTGCCTTTAGGCAGAGAGCTGGTGCCTTCGTGGCTTACTCACGTCTTCCAGCTCACCCCAGCCTGCCCAGCCCCACCTGGGTCAAACGTGGGTCCAGCTCAGCAGGAGAAGGATCCCAGCCACCAGTGGGTCTGGGCGACCCCAGATCCTTTCCTGGCCCAATTTCAATGGCCTAGGATTTGGTCTGCTTATGTAATAGACTCTCCTTCACAGGCAGAGCACAGAGAGGTTGTGTAACTGGCAGGGAAAGAATGGACAAGAGAGACTGGAGGAAAGAGAGCCAAGGACGAATAAGCCAGCACAGTTTGAAGCCCTGCTCAGTTACATTTCTGAGCCTCTGGCTGGATCCTTGGGGCCCATCCTGGGTCTACGTATAATAGACTCTTCCTAGGATCGTTTGGCTGCAGAAGTGTTTTTGTGGTGCCGGGCTAAGCTCCAGTTTGTTCTCCCAATGCACCAGTCCCCTGACCCCAACCCCAGCTGCTCCTCTTTAACTAGGATTGACTCACAAAGGGCAGATGGCCCAGCACCCCTCCTGGGAAACTGCTACCAGAAACACCAGTGCAAAGAGTGCTAGTAAAAGCAAGACCTCACATTTTTATGTTGTTTTACAGTTTACAAAGCACTTTCACATCCATTATCTGATTGATTTCCAACAGACACCCTGTGATGTAGGCTTCATTGTTTCCATTTTACAAAGAAGGAAGCAGGCTCAGAGAGGTGGAGTCACTTGCCAAAGGTCACACAGCTCTTGTCTAAAAGAGCTGGACTCAAACCCATTTCCCTTAACACTGAAATCTTTGTTTTCCTTATTTTGCTACAGGGACTGAAGTTCTAGGAACTGAAGGCCCCAGCCACTGCTGCTGGTCTCTCAGTGAACTTCTCTCAGGGATCTGGGGAAAGTCTGGGAGGGGGTGCTGCTGCGAGGAGAAAGTGCGGGGCTGTACCTGTGAAATATTTATCCTGATCGCTTGGAAACTTCCTGATTAAGAGAGTAAGAAAGAATCATGGTTCAGGAGGGAAGTCAGAGATAAAAGAGTCGGAAAAACAGAGCAGAAACATTGAGACCAGAGACCAGTCTCTTAAAGGAGCCTCTTAGAAACAGATACTGCGTGGCATCTAGAAACTCCTCCTCCCTCTCTGGGCCTGGGCCTTGTCTTTAAAACCAAAGATTACCTTAGATTCTGATCTGAGCTTCTGTGATGCTGGCTGGGGATGTAGCTCAGTGATAGAGAGCTTACCTGGTACATGTGAGGCCCGGCTGGGTTTCATCCCCAGCACCATCAAGACAATTACAAATAATAAATAAAATGTTGAGATGCCCTCTTGGATGTGTGGGCAGGGTGGACAGACCTTGGTGTATGAACAACCAGGTGGCTGTGGCCTCCAGTTTCCCAGGGAGCTTTACAGGGCTCTTACCCTGGGCCTTGGACTCTCTCAAGCACTGACCCAATTCTCCACCCTCCCTAGACTTGGCCTTTGGTGAGCTTGAAATGTCCTATCACGCTCTTTTGTCTTCTGGAGGTGGGATGCTGGGGTGCTCAGCCGGAGCAATGGAATGGCCTCTTGGCCGGGACCTCTTCCTGCCCCTGGTTCTTGACTCCTCTCTTACAGAGAACAATTGGAACATCTATCTCATCGTAGGCGTTTGTGCCGGAGGCATCCTCCTGCTTCTATTTGTGGTGCTGCTCATTGTCTACATCAACAAGAGGAAAAACCAGAACAGCAGGAGAAGCGGTGAGCTCCCCCTCTTCCGTGCCACCACAGCCCACAGCAAAATCCCCACGGAGTCACATCGGAGGGGATGGCACCTTGGGTCTGCAAAGGAGAGGAGGAGATGGTTTCAGAATGTCAGGGCTGGAACCCGAAGTAATAGCTTGTTCCATTTGTGGTTAACTTCAGTTCTGAAAAAAGGTATCTTAGGGGTGACAGTGAGGGATTTGGAGGAACAGCATCCTGGTTGGTGTGATGGGAAGCCCCGTGTGAGGCTGGCTTGGTCTAAGCGGGTGTGGAGAGATGTGAGTGAGCCGCTCAGCTCCATGTGGGCAGGAGGATTCATTCGAAGGCACCTTGTCCGTCAGCAACCTCTCATCCTTGGGTGGCCCAAAGCGTGCTTAAGAACACAGGTAAAATCATGTCAGGCCATGAGGTATTCACGGGAAAACAGTCGTTCCTAAACAAGGTAACCGGGCTTGCGTCTCAGTGGAGCGCTCTTGACTTTGGGTGTGGCTCTGAGTTCCCAGCCCAGCACTACAAACAAAACCCCCCAAACAGGTGACTCTGCCCCCTCTTCTCACTGGCTGTTGAGGAAGGGTGTGTTAGGGCTGGGAGTGTTGCTTTCTTGGGTCAGTCCTGTCTGACAACTCACTGAACATGAAAAGGTTATGCTCATATGTGGGGAGCTTCTCTGGGAACATCCGGGCCACCCAAGGTTAATCACATCAGGGAATGACGGACTAGGTGTCACTGCAGATGCTGGGATGAGGTATCAGCCACCAGTTGGACATGCCACTGGGTGGTCAGGCCTGTGGAGCCCTGTGTCATCCCTCATTGCAAGCAGGACTGTGCCCCTCACTGTACATCTCTCCCTGGAGCACGCCAGGCCACGCCCACACCAGCTACTTCTGGTACAGCCCGAAGACCTGGTGTGACCCACCCAGGAGCCTCAGGCCCTGTACCCTTTTGAAACTGACACCTTACCTCAGACTTCTTTCCTACAGCCACCCCTTCCAGCAGCCACCCCAGCCCCATGTCTCACCACACCACTGCCTCCTGGAGCTGGCTGTACCTTTCTAAACTTAAAATAAGTTGCATGCTAAGCCCCCCAAGCACCACAGGTTCCTCAGCTCCATGTCCTGCTGAAGCTGTCTTCCATCTGTCCACTGCAAAGGCCCTTTTTCATTACCAATAGTCAGGCCATGCACCTCCCAAGTAGACCTCCCATGTCACTGCAGGACAGAGCAACCCCTGCTCTCTCCAGGCCCAAATGACCAACATCATAATTAAGTCATGTGGACAAAGAAGTTGCATGTGCCAGCAACTAACCTCTGTGATTTACACTCACTCTGCTTCCAGTGATCTTAGGAGAGAAATCTCCAACAGATAAGAACGAGCAAGCTGGATTCTTTGCCTCAAGTCCTGTGGCCAGTAAGCTGAGTCAGGACCAGGGTGAGGCAAGGAGCCCTTCACCTTTCTCTTACGTGCCCTGAAAGTGGGAGCCTCCTTAAATCTTCCACCCTGTGTGTCTTGCTTGTCTTACTCTAGCCCCAACCCTGGGTTGGGTAACCAGGAGATGCAAGTGAAGGAAAGCGACAGCGAGCCTGGAGGAGCTCCTGAGAGCAGCTGTTCAGGCGGTGGACATTGCTGTAGAGGGCGTGCCCAGCCCTGCAGTTCTGTTCTGACCAGGCGGGTGCACAGAGCCGCAGCTGGTCTGTCTGTCTAGCCTGGCCTGAGAGCTTAGCCACTTGGCCACATCCTGCTCCTTCCCCTGGAACTGTGGCTCTCGGCACCCTTCTGGTGGCCCTGGACACTTGTGGAGACTGACATTGTCTGACACTGCCATCCCTGTTCACCTCATTTGATTTTACACTTCCTGAGGACAGTGTGTCTGAGTCATCATGGCCACTTAGTAACGCTGCGGAACACCTAGATCGGCACTGAGGGTAGCAGGATCACATGAACTACACGCAGGACAAGATTAATAACAAACAGCCTCAGCTTGCCCGTGCCCAGTACCCCGGGACTGGGACAGAGAGAGAGTCAAAGTCCTCTCCACAGCCTCTGCAGCATCACCTCAGCCACCTCTGGGCACCAGAGATGGCAGAGGGGATGTTTTCTGTCCTCTCTGGGCCTTTCTATGTGCTTAGAGCACATGGGCCACTCAGATGTCAAAACCACGGGCTCTGGACTGGAGCTCAGTGGTTGCGGTGCTTGCCTGGCATGCGTGAGGACGCAGGTTCAAACCCCAGCATTGTGTATGCAGGGAAGTGTCAGGAGCAATGAAAGCCACATGAAAAACTGGGTGAGGGGTTGGGGATTTAGCTCAGTGGCAGAGAGCTTGCCTAGCACGCCCAAGGCTCTGAGTTCAGTCCTCAGCCCTGAAAAAAAAAACAAAACAAAACTGGGTGAAATTGGTTCTCTCTTTCTCTCTCTGTTTCTCACTGTTCCTCTCTCTCTTAAGGAACAGACAAATAAACAAACAAACCATGGTCTCTGGCTTTGAGACTTCACTCTCAAAGGCACCTGACATTGGTGTTTCCAGCAGCCTCTGAGGCTGTTTGGATTAGCGACATCTGCCTGCAGGTGCAGGTGATGCTCAGAGAGGGACTGTGCTTCCCAAGTCACAAGGCCTATCAAGATGCAAGAGATCATTGATTTACCCTGGGGGAATCTCCTGCCTGCCTCTGCAGCCCGTGAGGATGGTCTCATAGGAGGGGACTGGGATACCTAACTCATAGCCTGGAGGTCAGAAGGGGCCAGTGGAGCCCTCCAGGTTTATGGAGCTGAGCAACCTTGCAGATTTCCTTTGTGTCTTGAAAACAGTATAGGAAAAACGACATTCTGATTAGTTTGGGGCTTTGTTTGTGGATTGAAGTCATACAAAGCAGAACATCCCAAAGGGGGAGGAGAAGATGAATCTCGCCCTCCTCCACCCAAGGGGTTGGGTCTTGTGCATAGATTTCCAAGAACTAGTGAATGTCTAAGGAATAAGAAGCCCCTGGTGTGTGCTCCAACCTGTCTCCAGAATGTAGGTTGCCTGACAACTGCACTGGGAAAAGGCAGGTCCACACAGAAACCCATCAGAAAGAATGTGGCTCCTCGGAGACCCCTCCGACTCCCTGACAACACGAGTTTGCTCTCAGGACCCAATATCCAGGATGCACCCGCTCTGGGCAGACCTGGTCTGAGGACCGCCTGCTGCCTGGAGCAAGCACCAAGCTCTCCCTGCTAGGCGTCTTTCTCCCTCCAGCTCCCTGAGTTCTCGGAAGCCCTGGAGTCTCCCTCCACCTGTGGCCAGGATTTCTGCCTCCCCAGCAAGCCTGAGTGCTCTTGGAGCATAGGGACAGCTCCCCCCACTGCCCTGCTTCCCCTTGGCTTCCCCCAAGCAGGCTGCCTTGCACAGAAGAGCAGCTCCGTAGTGGATCACATCTTGCCAGAATGAGCTCTTGAGTGATTTTTTTGTTGTTGCAGATGAGATGGAGATAAGAGCCCACAGAAAAACCTCTGAGGACAGGGGCCAAAAGCCCAGCCAAATCCGAACCGAACCTCCTCAAAACCCAGCAGCTTCCCAACCTCCTCCACTACCGAGTCATCGCTCCCAGGCACCTGGTCATCGTCCCTTGCCTCCTGGCCAACGTGCCCAGCACCAGCAACAGAAGAGAACCCCCCCATCCAGCACGCAGGTTCATCAGCAGAGAGGCCCTCCCCTCCCTAGACCTCGAGTGCAACCGAAACCTCCCCGTGGCACTGCCGAAAATTCATCATCCCCTTCCTCTAATTAAAACTGTCCTTTCTAATAAAAAGGCTGTTTGGATTTTTCAGCTCCAGGTATGCAGGTCCACTTTTCCAGCAAGTGTGTGCTATGTGTAGGACTTATCACCTCCCAGGGACTGTGGGCCATGGTCCTGTTGGCACCTTCTAACTCGGCCGTGTGGTTGCACACGGCTGAGTTGTGCAACCTTGTGGCCTCCTCATAGATCTGTGTCACATCAGGAAGGAGAAACAGAGAGAGCACGCTTGTGAGGATGCTTGTGACAGAGCTCAAAAAATGTGGGGCTCTTGTCTCCCTCTCAGATCCCGTGCAGATGTGATGTGCTGGGTGGCCTTTGGGCTTGTGTCCCCTACATCTGCTCCAGGGACTCTCAGCTTTTCTGTGTGCCGTGGAGGACTCATGCCTACCATCCTTGAGAAGGAGTGACCTAAAAGCTATTTCTTGACCAGGTGTCTGTTCACTGAAGACATCAGCTGGGTGTGTCACAGAGGACACTGCAGCATGAGAAACAGCCTCGGATCAATTCGCCTAAGCCACCCGAATCCCCACTGGAACGACCAGGACGAGTCCCCCAGGTCTCAGCCGCAAAGCTGAGCCCGACGACCTACGTGGATTTGTGTAACTGTGTAATGCATCAAAGCCTCCATGCACAAACTTCGACAAGAGGCACCGGAAAGCGTCACGGTTTGGGTCTGCAGATGTGGTCTCAATGATCTGTGGAGTCATCCTTGAACAGAGGGGGACCCAGGAGCACCTGAGGCTCTGGGAGCCCAACCGACAGCACACCAAAGGATAGGCTAAGTGACAACTGGGTTTAGACCAATCACGAGTCCCACACAGCACCATCCCCAGGTAGCAGAACTTTGGGAGAAGTGGGGACGAAAAAGAACAGTCTTCAGTTCAAGTTCTGAGACAATAGACGGCGGGGACACTGGCTTTGAAGTGTTGGTGCCAGGCTTGCGGTGCCGTGCGCCCGCCTTCTCCTGGGCTTCTTAGACCTGTCAAACCTTGTTCACTCCGGCAGGAAGCTCTAGGGCAAACCACAAAGACTCGGTGTATTCAGGACTTCCTGTGAGAGCTCTCAGAGGGTTGAAATGCTGCTTCCTCTCGATCGGGGCATCTATTGTTTCAGAACCCAGAGTTAATTATAAAGGGCAATGATGAATTAAACTCCATAGGCTCCTGAAATTCAAACGCAAAATCCAGCTGGGTAACAGTCATCACAGCGTCTGCGCAGTGGGAGAGATGAGTGTGCTGGGCTCTGTCTTTCATTCTTCCTCTTTGTTTTGTTTGTTATTTTGTTTTTTGGAACCCCAGGGATTGAACTCAGGACTCAGGGGCCCTTTACCACTGAGCTACATCCCTAGCTCCCTTTATTTATTTTATAAATTTTGAGACAGGGTGTAAGTTACTGAGGGTCTTGCTAAGTTGTGGAGGCTAGCCTTGAACTTGTGATCTTCCTGCCTCAGTCTCCCTGAGTAGCTGGGGCTACAGGCCTGCACTACCTCACCTGGCCCATTCCATTTAAGTCCTGAGTGATTGATTCCATCGGCGGTCCTGCCAGAACAGAGCTTGTCTCCTCCCTTCAGAAAGCCTTCCCAGCCTCCACGCCATGCACCCTGCCTTTCTTCTGATGCCCCACGGTGTGACGTGTGGTACACCTGAAAGTTACAGCCTGTAACTTTCAATCCTTCAACATTTGTTCATTCAACAATCATTGAGCTTCTACTATGCATTTGGCCCTGTGCTGGGCCTGGGGGACCCGGAGGAATATACCTACATCTCTGCTTTTAGGGACCTCATATGAATCAGGGACAGGAGGATATCAGTTACAGGACAAGTGGAACACAGTGTGATAAATATAGGTCAGAGGCAAGCGTAGAAGCCCAGAGAAAGCCTTTGAGTCCAGATTGGGCGGTAGGACTGGGGGACGCACAGGGCTTCCCAGAGGAGGTGACATTGATTTGAGTTGTAGTAGAGTCATGGAGCTGGTGAAGCAGAGGGCAGGATTGTCCACGCAGAAGTAACAACACAGGCCAGGCCTATGTCGGCTTCCTGTTCACACAAGTGCGTTGTTCCTCCGTCAACTACGGTGCTTCATCCGTTGGAAGACGTCATTGCTTTTCAGTGGCAATGTTGTCATACATCACACAAAGGAAGAACACAGTTTTAAGCACAATTCTGTTTCTGAGATGTTAAAACATGTAAAAGGTACATCACAGAATTAATAAAATGCATAGTTCATAACATTTTAGAGAGTAGCGGCCATCTCTTAAAAATTGCCAATAGCACCATATTGAACGAATCACTAGCCATGTGGTGGATGCTAAGTGCAGTCCTGACAACAGGAAGGCGGGGACATACGGAGTCTACGTCACACACACTCCTGGTGCTGGGGTCTCCAGTGTGAGGCAGGAAACGGGCCTTGCCTGAGCTTCATGCTGCCACCATTCACCTGTTTGACATTGTGTGACTCCCACTGTCCCTGGCCCAGAGGATGAACCCTCTGACAACTGGTAAGGCCAGCTACATAAGAACAGCTTGTGAAACTTGTGAAAATGGATTATTCAGTAGATTAGGAAGGGGACCAAGCATTTGGGTTTGTTGTTGTTGTTTGTATTCTGTGTCACTGGTGATCCAACCCAGGTCTTGTCCCGTGTCAGGCAAGCGCTCCACCACTGAGCCACACCCCCATTCAACCTCTGTAGTGTTTGTTTTTAAACAATCGCTCTAAGGGACTTATAATGGGCATCCAAGTTGGAGAACTACAGTTCTGCTGGCCCTCAAATTATTAAGCATCAATGATTGTTCAAATCAATGACTTTACAGAGAATGCATCATTATAAGAAAAATAAACATGCTAGAGCCCAGTTCATTAATTCTTGGCAGGAAAATCTCCAATACAAGGAAGCAAGCCATGTTGGAAAAAAATAATCACATAATTTGCAGGACTGGGACATCCTACAGAGTCACGTGAAGTTAGAGCATGTGGGTTTGGGGACAGCCTCCTTGCCCACCCCAAATAGCAGTCTACTCCTAGCTGCTGGGCCAGCTTAGCTTTATGAGGGTCTCTGCAGCAGGCTGGCAGCTTCACCTTAGTGCTCCTGCTCCTCTTCCATGGCTCAGTCTCTAATGTGGTTCTCTTCTGCAGTCCCCTGTGCTCACTGGACTCCGGTTACTCCTTTTCTCAAGGCCACCACACATGCTGTCACCACTGTCCATACTTTTTGCCTGGGCCTCCACCAGTCCACTCTCTTCCTTCAGGATTTGAATAGCAGCTCTGCTCTGGGAAGACCTTTCCTGGTCAGCATGATTCTTCTGAGACCTCATTCCAAATCTAGTCCTGTGGTTATCAAGTTCTGACCCACAGACACTGGAGCCAGGGAGTTCTGAGTCTCTTGCTGGTCTTGTGACCTTGAGTAGTTAATTCAGCCTCTGAGAACACTGGTTTCCAGGTCAATAAAAGGAGAAAACACCTCACAGGGTTAGCTCGAAGATTAAAAGGAAACTATATATATAAATGCAACCAGTACAGGACATATCCGAGAACTGTAGGGTTTCTTTCTTGGTTGACATTTCAAGAAGGCATGTTCGATAGTCATAAATGGTCCAGTTATTGGAAAAAGATACAATCTATTATAAATTAATAAATACCTTCTAAAGTAACAGTCTGCTCTGTGTTTGATTCAACAGTTTCCTAACATTGGTCACCTGGAATGAATGGGTAAAATCCTATACCTGATATATTAAAAGCTGGAGAACAAATCTGTGAGGCTACCTCACAAAGCCTAGCTTGAGCCACCAGCCTGCTGTCATCCCCCTGCATCACAAGCAGGATGGTCCTGATAACTTACCTGGTCTTCACTCCACAAATCATCTGGGTGGCTTATTCCGGGCAACCCAGACCTAGGGATAAGGGAAGATTCTCATGTGTCTAATAGCCTACCTGTCCACACTAGCACATTTAGATCTGTTCACTGATCAGAGAAGGTCTGAGGAAGACACTCACAGCTAGTGATTAGAGGTGGGTAGTTCAACCTTCCCAGATTCAAGCAAATAATCAACCAGTTCTAGGGGGTGAAAAGGCACAGCAGAGTCCAGCTGGATGGGTGAGGCAGCGCTGGATGGCACAGAGCTGCCGTGGGATAGCAGTAGGCAGGGGAATTTCAGGTAAGGATAGCAACTTAACTCATACATCAGCCTTTACTCTCCACTGAAACGCTACAAAAATTCCACTAAACTTAATAAAAAACATAAACCACAAGGACAGAGAGAAGAGGAGAAGAAACAACAGCAGTGCAATTTGGGGAGCAGGAAAAAGAAGATGGAAGGGTGGTAACTGACTAAAGCCAGAAGTTGCATCAATCCTAAGACAGAACGGGGAAGACCATGGTGCAAACTAATTTGCCCCATAAAAGGCGTAGGTATTCGGAGCACCAGGCATCTCCAGGTGGAGGAATAACAATGAAACTGGACTGGAGAAAGATCTGTTTAGGAGGTAATTAGAGCCCAGCTTCTGTCCCTCAAACACTGCCCAACAGAAGTCTGAGGTTTACTCCCTGGAGGTGGCTAAATGCACAGTCTCTGGATTGGAAAATGCCATGCAAAGCTGATAGCAGGGGATGATATTCAACACAGTGGGATTCAGCACAGTTTTCTATGAATGTTGGAGTTGAGCTTCTACCCTACCTGGCTGGCTGATATCAGGCAGGATATTAGAAAATACCTGCTTGAAAAATCTTATCAGCTCAAGAGAAAAGACCTAATGACTCTGATGTCCAGGGTTCCCCAGTGAAAGGCCCAGCTACATGGCCCTGTAGAGAATTCTGCAATCACTAAGCTCCTCCAGCTCACAGTGAGATTTCAGCCTTTGCTGCTCCCTTCTTAAATCAAAGGAGATCTCCATAAAAATGAGAAAAACATCTAATATGAAAGGTAGGGTCTCAACCAGACAGGCACAAACATAGGAAGAGAGGAAAAGTTCAAACGGTATGCAACGCTTCATATGCTCCAAAGGACGTAAAAACATTGCAACCGCCCAAAAGAGCAGAGTGTTATTTAAAAAAAAAAAAAAGAAGAAAGAAAGAATATTCAAAGAACACAGAGTGCTCTTAAAAATTACAAAAATAATAGAATAAGTCCAGTAGGTCCCAAATCTAAGTGGCATTTTGGGAAGAAAAGGATGAGAGAAGGAAGGAATTTATTGTCAATGAGATAATTCCTAAAGGCTTCCAGAAGAAGAGACTGTTCCCAGATTTTAATGGAGTCCACCAGGGACTTCTGGTTTCTGGTCTAACATGCAGAAAGGTGGAAGTCACCACTGCATTCTAACTACTAAAAGGCT
Source organism: Aplodontia rufa (assembly GCA_004027875.1). Taxonomy (NCBI): domain Eukaryota; kingdom Metazoa; phylum Chordata; class Mammalia; order Rodentia; family Aplodontiidae; genus Aplodontia; species Aplodontia rufa. Next base: position 58,145 of record PVKS010004115.1, read on the forward strand.
AAGCAAATTGAAAAATCAGCAAATCTAAGATCCATCAGAGAGATGGAATCACAAGGCAAACCACTGTACCCAAAATTCAAGAGAAGAACAGGAGACAGCAAGAACGCTGCGGCTGGACAGAGCAGAAACCTGCGCAGCAGCCGGCCGGTGCGGAGGCTCAGCGCCATCAAGCTTGGGAGGAGCAAACCGCAGGGATGCTGCTCAGTAAGTTCCCCAAGCTCTTGAGAATTTTACCTCCAGAACTTCAAACAGGTTCTCACAATGGTATTGGACAGAAATCTCCTACTTCTGGCCGGAGGGAGGGAGGAGCAGTCATTTTGAAATATACCAGAGCACTCTGTTTTTCTTAACAACATCTCCCTTTAGGAGAAGGTACTAAATCAGATGCTAAGCTGGCTTCATCTGGGCCTAACTGACCTGGGGGAAGGGAAATGCCCACCTCCGGCCCACAGTAGTCATCTTGTTCCTCTGAAAGGGGGCACAGAAAAAGTGAGAAACGCGGGCTCCCTGAGAGACCACACCTTGGGAAGTCCTGAGGAACACCTCCCCTCCCCTGCACCTGACCAGTGCATCACTAACCGCCTATTTCCCGCAGCCCTTCTACCCAGTGCATCCGGCATGGCTATGAGAAGACAAAGGCAAGAACAAAGAAAATCCAGGTGAAAGACACAGAGCAGGCACAGTAACCAGACTCAGATCTGGCAAGGATGTGGGAATTTTCTAACCAGGAATTTAAAGCAACTATGATGAAGATGCTAATCCTTTGGACAAAGTAGACAATATGCAAGCACAGATAGGCCATGGAAGCAGAGAAGTAAAAATTCCATGACAGAATCAAAAGCAATGCTAGATATAAAAAAAAAAATGTAACAATGAACAATGTCTTTGATGGGCTTGTTGGTAGACTGGACAAAGCTAAGAAAAGATCCTCTGAGCTTGAGATTATCTCCTCTGACCTTGAGAGTGTCTCCTATGACCTTGAGAGTATCTCCTCTGATCTTGAGAGTGTCTCCTATGACCTTGAGAGTGTCTCCTATGACCTTGAGGTTATCTCCTCTGACCTTGAGAGTTTCTCCTATGACCTTGAGAGTATCTTCTCTGATCTTGATAATCTCTCTTATGACCTTGAGAGTATCTCCTCTGAGCTTGGGAATATCCTGATGGAAGCTAACAAAATGAAAAACAGGGCTGTTGCAGAGGCTCAGCAGTTAAAAGCACTTGCCTGGCATGCGCAAGGAACTTAGTTCAAACCCCAGCACCACATACACAACTAAATGTCCAAGAAACAAAGGCCAGTTGAAAAAATAAAGGTGATTCTCTCTCTCTCTCCCTCTTTCTAAAAAAAGAAAAAAAGAGAGAAAAAAAAGATAAAGTAAAAATATCCAACACAGAATATAAAAGAATTGTACAACAAATAAAAAGGTTAGACTCACTCATGATGGGAATTCTAGAAAGAGAAGAAGAAAAAATAGTTGAAACAATGATTGCAAATTTCCCCCGATTAACGACAGACACCAAATCACAGATTCAGAGCAAGCTCAGAGACCAGTACATAAGCCAAAAAACCACACCTAGGTATATCATTTTCAAGCTAAGGAAAATCAAAGAAAGAAAGAAATCCTGAAGATAGCTGAAAGAAAAAAAAAGCTTTACCTATAAAGAAACAGCAATTAGAAACAATGAAATTGCAGCCTTTGAAGGTAAATGGATGGCAATGGAAGAAATCATGCTGAGCAACCCAAACCCAGAGAGTCAAGGGTCGAATGTTTTCCCTCATTTGTGGAGGCTGGAGCTAAACGCAGGCCTGTGTGAAAGGTAGTCAACCTCATGTATTAGACCCAGCAAAGGATAGCAACACATAATCTAGGGCAATCATAGGTGTGTAGGGGAGGAAGGGGGAGGGCACAGGTGGGAGAGGGGAGAAGGAGGGAGGATAGGGAGGAATCTAGGGAGACAAACAGAAATGTAGCATACTCTACCTCCCTGGGAATCAAAAGAATACTTATGCAGTCATTTAATTCACGAAAATTCACCATCTAAGCATTTATATCATTTGTAGGGGAGAAATACAGAAGAATCAAGAGACTGGGGTGTGGGCGAGGTTGAGGTCATTCTGGTTTAAGAACAAATGCATATCATTGTTACTTTATATGCATTTATGATTGTACAATAACTCAACTCCTTAATAAAAAATTAAAAAAAATAAAGAAACAAAAATGAATTCACAGGCAAGAAAGTGTGAAGGGAAATCAAATATTTTGTATTTAATATTTGAGAAAGATAAGAAACAAGTGCCACCATAAAATTCTATATCCTGATAAGAGAGAGAGAGAAAGAGAGAATCAATTTTATCTATTTTTTTTCATCAGGTCTTTGCTTCTCTGAAGGTTGTGTATGTGGTGCTGTGATTTGAACCCAGGTCCTCACACATGCCAAGCAAGCACTCTAACAGCTGAACCACCGCTCCAGCCCAACAAGTACCTTTTAAAAGTGAAGTAGAAATAGACTTTCTCAGACAAACAAAACCTGGCTGAACTTGTTGTCAATAGACCTGCCATACAAGACAGGGTAAAAAGAATCTTTATGAGAGAAGAAAAACAATAAAGTTCAGAAAGTTGGATCTATGTAAGTAAATCAAAAGAAGACGGGTTCAGCGGTGCACATCTGTAATCCGGCTACTTGGTAGGCTGAGACTGGAGGATCCCAAGCTCAAGCCCAGCCTGGGCAACATAGAGATACCCTGCCCCCACAAAAAATTTTAAAAGAAGGAAAAGAAGAAAGTTGTAGAATGAATAAGTGAGGGCAAAACTTTTCCTTTTTAATCTTAATTGTTCTAACAATTAACAGTTCAAAATAATGGCAAAAAGCTATCTGATTTTTGTAGTCTTATATGTATATGTGTATATATATGTATACATGTATATGTCATGTGTGCATATGTATATGTCATGTATATATGTCATGTGTGTTTTATATTCATGTGTCATATGTGTATATGTACATGCCATGTGTGCATATATGTATACGTTGTGGGATATATGTATATGCCGTGTGTGCATGTATGTGTCATGTATTTGTATGTATACGTCGTATGTATATGTCATGTGTGTATATGTGTATGTCATGTGTATATATGTATATGTCTTGTGTGTATATATATGTCATGTGTGTATATGTATACGTCATGTGTTTGTATATGTATAAGTGATACAAAGGATGGGAAGCAATATGAAGGATGGGGAGGAAGAATTAGAATTTATTATTACAAGGAGCTCACATTACCCATCAAGTAGTATAGTGTTACTTGAAAATGGATTTGGGGAGCTGGAGCGGTGGCTCAGAGGTTTCAGTGCTTGCCTGGCAAGCACGAGGACCCAGGTTCAAACCCCAGCACCACGTACACAACTAAGTGTTGGAGCAACTAAGGCCATGTGAAAAACTAAATAAAGTTATTTCTCTCTGTCTCTCTCACTGTCCCTCTCTCTTTAAGAAAAAAAAAAAAAGAAAGAAAATGGATTTGGATTTGTTGTAAGTACATATTGCAAACACTAATGCATTCACATACACACACAAAAAAGGAAATAAGTCTAACTGATAATCTAAGGATTATATAAAATGCTCAATTATAACCACACACACACAAAAAGGCAAAGAAAGTAGAAGACAAAAAGAAGAATAAAAAATAAGGAAAATAAATAGAAAATCATAACAAAATACAGTAGATATTCATCCAACTACATTGAAAATTGATCCAAATATTAATGGTTTTAATGAGCAAATTAAAAGACAGAGATTATCAGAGTTGACTAAGAAGCAGGACCAAACCATGTGCTTTCCACAAGGAAACCCCTTTAAAAGTTAAGGCACATGTAGATTAAAAGTAATTGAATGGAGAAAGATTGACCCTGCTGGTGCTCATCAAAAGAAAGCTGAAGCAGCAGCAGTAGTCTGATCATGCAAATTTCAGACCAAGTAAAGTTATTAGAGACTACACAGTAAGAGAGAGATCAACTCTTTAAAAAGACACAACATCTTTAGAGGGCATAAACCTACAATGGAGCATCAACATGTGAAGTAAAAACTGGTAGAACCGCAAGGGAAAAGAGATGATTGCACTATCAAAAGCAGGAGATTTCAGCACCACTCTATGAGTAATAGATCTAACAGTAAAAAAATCAATAAGTACATAGCTCAACTTCACAAAATCATTAAAGTATTGAATATATTAGACATCTATAGATCACTGCATCCAACAAAAGCATAACACACATTCTTCTCGAACTCCTATGAAGTATCCACCTGAACATTCACATTTTGACCATAAAACACATCCTAAACACATTTAAAAGAACGGAAATCATACAATTTCCACTCTCAGATCACAACGGAATTGAAGTAGAAATCATATTATTTTTTTTAAAGAGAGAGGTACAGTGAGAGAGATAGAGAAAGAGAGAAACAATTTTATTTAGTTTTTCACATGGCCTTAGTTGCTCCAACACTCAGTTGTGTACGTGGTGCTGGGGTTTGAACCCGGGTCCTCGTGTTTGCCAGGCGAGCGCCGAAACCGCTGAGCCACCGCTCCAGCCCTAGAAATCATATTATTAACAAAGAAAGATGGCTGGGGGGAAATCACAAAATGTTTGGAGATTAAACGACACTCAGAAAAGAAATCTCAGTAGAAATTTAAAAAAATACTTTGAACGAGTTGAAAATGAAACACAACTTCTCAAAATTTTGGGATGCAATGCAAACAGTGTTTAGAGGGAAATTAATAGCTTTGAGTGCATTTATTAGGAAAGAATATCTAATCAATCTTAGAAAAATTAAGTCCAAAGTAAGCAGAAGAAAAGAAATCATAGGCATTATAGGGAAATCAATAAAATTGCACACAAGAAATTAATAGAGAAAAATCAACAAAACCAGAGTGGGGAAGGAAGGAGAAAGTGCTAAGGAGTTATGTTTGTGATACTATGCTGCTATATTATGTGCATATATGAATATGTAACAACAAAAAATGAATTCCATCATTATGTACAGCTATAATCCACCAATAAAAATGTGGAAAGAAAAAATGTTTAAAAAATCAACAAAATCAAAATAGGTTCTTTGAAAAGATCAATAAAATGGATAAGCCTCTAGTTGGGCAAAGAGAGAGAGAGAGAAGGGAGAGAGATAATACTAATATTAGAAATGAGAAGACATCATTGCAAGTTCCACAGACATTAAAAAGAATACTAAGAATAATTCTGCACCAACAAATGGGATAAGGTAGATGAAATGGACAAGCTCTTTCTAAAAATCAGATAGTCAAAATTCACACAAGAATTAACAGACAATCTGAATAAGCTTATCTCACTAAAAATACATCAATAATTAATGCCTTTCCAAAACATAAAGTACCAAGCCCCAATGGGTTAAGCAGTGAATTCTACCAAACGTTTAAGGAAGAAATTATGCTAGTTCTCTAGGCCTTTTCAGAAGACAGAAACAAAGGGAATACTTCCTAACCAAATCTATGAAGCTAAACCAAACATCACAGCAAAAGACGAGTACAAACCAATAGCTCTCATGAGTGCAAACACAAAAATTCTCAACAAAATATTAACAAATTGAAACCAACAATGTGCAAAAATAATTATATACCACAACCACATGAGGTTTATCCAAGATATGCAAGGCTGAATCTACATGTATAAGTCAATTAATGTAAATCATTACATAAACAAGCTAAAGAAGAAAAATCACATTATCATATAAATAGATGTGAAAAGGAACTTGACAAAATTCAATACCCATTCAGAAACTTGGACTAGGGCAGAACTTCCTTAATTTGATAAAGAATATCTACAAAAAATGTGTAGCTAATATTTAACAGTGAGAGAAACTCCAAGTTTTCCCAGAAACAAGGTAAACATATCCTTACTTGCCACTGTTTATCAGCATCATGCTGGAAAACCTCCCTAATGCAATAAGACAAGAAAAGGAAATAAAAGGCATTCAGCTTTAGAAAGAAAACTACAGCAATCTTTGTTTGGATGATATGATCATCTTTGTAGAAAATCTGAAGAATCAACAAAGAGTTTCTGGAACTAAGAAAGAGATAATAAGATGGTAAGAGATTATACCACATTTGCAAGAGACAAAGTCCATCATTCTCTTATATACCAGCAAACAACAAATGCAATTTTTTGAAATGAATAATGCAAAACCAGTTATACTAGTACTCAAAAAAGTGAAATACTTAGGTATAACTTTAACAACACAGATAAGAGATCTATAAAAAGAAAAATATAAAACTCTCATGAAAGAAATCGAAGAGAAATTAAATACATTGGTAGATACTTCATGTTCATGGCTAGGAAAACTCAATATTATCAAAATATCACTTTTTCCAAATTTGATATATAAATTAATTTGATCACAGTCAAAATCTGAGCAGATTAATTTATGGCTATTCTAAAGTTTATGCGATGAGGCAAAAGGGCAGGGGCGATCAATACAATATGATGAACAAAGTTCCAGAATTGGCATTACCCCTTTCAAGATATGTTATGAAGTTACAGCAATCAGGTTGGTGTATGCAACTGATAAATAGTACACAAATTGGTCAGTGGAGCACAATGGAGAGCCCAGAAATAGAGCCACGTAAATTCGGTCATCTAATCTGTGAGAAAGGGAAGAAAGGTGTCATGGTTTGGATGAAAGGTGTCCTCCAAAAGCTCATGTGAGACACTGCAGGGAGACTCAGAGCTACAATGATTGGGTTATGCGAGCCTTAACCAATCAGTGAGTTAACACATTAACTGGCAACTGAAGGCAGGGAGGGTGTGGCTGGGGAAGGTGGGTCATTGTCATTGCAGGTGTGCCTTTGGGTGTATGTTTTGTATCTGGTGTGGAGACTCTATCTCTGCTTCCTGGAGCCATGTGTTGAGCTGCTTCCCTCTGCCACACTCTTCTGCCATGATGTTCAGCCTCACCTTGAGCCCCAAGGAATGGAGCCAGCCTTCTATGAACTGAGACTTCTGAAACTATGAGCCCCTAAATAGACTTTTCCTCCTAAAATTGTTCTTATTGGGTCTTTTAGTCACAGGAATGAAAATACTGACTAAAACAAAAGGGAGTTGCATAGGGAAAGCATCAAGTGCTCAATAAATGGTAGTGAAACAACTGGACATTAACAAGCAAGAGAATGAATCTAGACGCAGATCTCACAGCTTCACCAATTTAATTCAAGTGGATCACAAAACTAAATTTAAAATTCAAAACTATAAAACTCCTAGAAAAGAGGAGGAAATCTAGATGAACTTGGGTTTGGAATAAACTTTTAGATATAACCTTAAAGGCAAGATCCATGAAAGAAAGAATTGATAAAATAGACTCCTTTAAAGTTAAAATTTCCTGCTCTGCAAAAGGCAGTCAAGAGAATGAGAAGACAAGCCATAGACTGGGAGAAAACACTCCCAAAAGACATACAAATAAAGGACTGTTATCTAAAAGACGCAGAGAACTCTTAAAATTCAACAGTAAGAAATCCAAACAACCAAATAAGTAATGAACCAAAGCCCTTATGAGAAACCTCACCAAAGAAGATTTACAGTTGTCAAGTAAGACCCTGAAAAGATGTTCCACATCACATATTACCAGGAAAATGCAAGTTAAAACAAAAATGAGATACCACTCCACATCTCTTAGAATGACCCAAATCCATACTACAGCAAATGCTGGTGGAGATATGGAGTGGCAGGAATTCTCAAACACTGCTCGTAGGAATGCTAAACCACACAGCCACTTTTAAAGACCGTTTCTTGTAAAATTACACAAACTTTCCCCATCTGATCCAGAATTGTACTCCTTGGTATTTACCCAAAGGAGTTAAAAACTTACGTCCACACAAAATCTTGCACACAGATGTTTACAGCAGCTTTCTTCATTGTTGCCCAAATTCGGAAGCAATGAAGATGTGCTACATGATGAGCGGATTAGCTGCTGTATATCCAGACAATGGAATAGTATTCAGTGCTAAAGAAATTAGCTATCAAACCGTGAAACGGTGTGGAGAAAACAAATGCTACTAAGCAAAAGGTGCCACTCTGAAAAGGCACGTACCGTATGATTCCACCGGTATGACTTTCTGCAAAACGCAAAAGATGGAGACAGCGGTTGCCAGGGTTCAGATGAGAGGGGGCACCGGGCATGGAAAATATTCCAATTGATAGTACAATGGTGGATACGTGTCATTTTACGGTTGCTCAAACCCATAGAAAGTGTAATTCCAAGCACGAACCCTAATGTTAGCTGTGGATTCTGGGCGATGATGATGTGTCCATGTTGATTGTATCAAGTGTGACAACTGTACCACTCTGTTGGCATGTTTGTTGATAATGGGGGATGATGTGTGTGTGTGGAGACAGGAGCTACACAGGGAATATTTGTAACTTTTTCTGAATTTTGCTGTGAATCTGAAACAGCTCTGGAAAAAAAAAAAAGAAAAGTCTGTTAAAAAAAAAGAAAGAAACAAGTGTTCATCAAGGACCTAGCACCATGAAAGAAAATATAAGATATATTCACACCAGAATGGATCAGTATAAAACTTCAAAACATTGGAACAAAGAGAAGCAGGGGAGGGCAGGTGGTGGTAGGGAAGGAGAAGGAGGGAGAGAGAGGTGGGAGGAAGGACAGAATACCAAGGAGCAAGCACTTAAGGTCTGCAGTGGTAGAGTGCTTGTCTAGGATGTATGAGGCTCTGGGTTCAAATCCCAGCAACACACACACATGCAAATTAGAACAGCACTCAACTTCTTAGTAGCCACCCATACCTCAGCTAAAAAGACAACAGCGATGCCTTCAACTCCGAGGAATTTCCAGGCCAGTCATGTGGACACACTAGCAAACAGGGCTGAGGGCAGAATAGAGGTGCCCAACTATAAAGAGATTTACCACTCACCCATGCCCTTTATGAGGATGCCACCAGGGGAATGTGCCAAAATGAAGGTGTCAACCAAAAGAGGCCACCCAGGCATAACTGCCACGAGGAGGGGACCGGAAGAGAGTTACTGGAGAAGAGGAAATGGATGGAAGAGCTCATGTGTCTAAGCATATTGAGAAAAGATCTCTACATGTGAGGGAGAGTTTGGGAATAGTGATAAGTACAGAGGATGCTATTCAACAAACAAAAGACAATAATTAACTGCAGGAAAAATAATAACTTATTCAGGACAGCAAACCTTTGCATCCTATATCACTTAGCAGTACACATCAATTATGTGACTGGCAATACTATAAACAATGGATACTAATATATCCAAGATGACAAGATTACTTTATTGGGAGGATTAGGGATAAATAGACTCTACATAATGCCTAATAGAAAATATCAAGAAGCAACCACATAATCATGTTATTTAGGAAAGGAATATAAATACCAAAAAAATCTGTTTGAATAGTTGAAAGTGGTTCTCTCTGGAGAATGTGGGCTGGGAACAGCAGGAAGCGACTGTTAGTACAGGATTCTATTTGATAATAAGCTGCTGTGGTTCCAATGGGTCCCCTAAAGTTTCACATGTTGGAAATAATCCTTAATGCAACCATGTTTCAAGGTGAGACATTTACAAAGTGATTCGGTTCCAAGGATCTGCACTTATGAATGGATTCATGTTGCTATCATGGGTTTGGTATCTGCAGAATGGGTTTGTTATGAAAGTGAGTTTGAGGGGCTCGAGAAGTGACTCAATGACAGAGCATTTGCCTGGCATGCACGAGGACCTGGGTTCAAACCCCAGCACCACATGTAAAACTAAGTGTCTATAAAACAAAAACTAGACGAAAAAAATAAATAAAATTGACTCTCTCTTTCTCTCCCTTTAAAAAAAAAATGAGTTTGCACTAGATGCCAACTCCTTGATCTTGGATTTTATAGACTCTAGAACTAGAAGAAATGAAGCCATGTTCTTTACAAATTACCCAGTCAGTATTCTGTTATAACAGCACAAAATGGATTAAGAAGCAAGCTCTGTGGAATTACTTGATTCTTTAAATTATATACCTCTTAAGCTTCGGCAAAAACAAAAATTACATCCACCAAAGATGAAACAAAATCAAGGCAGATTTTTTTTTTTAAGCACAGAAAAACAATAGAATATACCCACCAGACTTCAAGAGGACCTCAGGCTAGAGAAGTCAGACCCTACAGAAAAACCCAACATAGTTGAGTGGGGTTTTAGCAACAACTCAAGAAACAAGATAGAGTCCCAGGAGTCAGGCCCAGAATACCACATCCTGAATCGGAGGATTGTGAAGAGCTGTTGCCACAAGAGCCCAAAGTGAGAGCCCTCTGGTTGGCACAGGGGCATGATTTTCCAGACGAGATAAAAGAGGGCGGGTAAACTTGTTTCCATTTCCTCTTTTGTTCTTTTGTTGGTGAGATGACTTTGTACTTGAAATTGGGCCCCAGGCCCAGTGGTAGAAGCATAGTCTGCCCTAGGAAGGCAGAAATTGATTGTCTCATATTTCTAGAGACTGAAAGGCCAAGATAAAGGTGCCCACATGGTTGCTTTCTAGTCAGGCCTCTCTTCTGTCTTGCAGATGCCCCTTCTCACTGCGTCCTCCCATGATCCTTTCCCTGCACGTACACTTTAGCTGCCTTTTCCTCTTCACATAGCAAGTGGTACTGGATCAGGGCTCCACCCTTATGACCCCATTTGACCTTGAAGGCACTGTCTCTAAATATGGTCCCGCTGGGGATTAAAGCTTCAACGTGAATTTTGGCGGCCACAATCCAGCCCGTAACCTTGCTGAAGGGCTGTCCAATGTTCTTAAGGGCAAAAAGACTGTAATATGTCTTATGGAGAAAATACATGTTTTACAAGCTTTGTTGAAGAATGAAGTATAGTTTATGGCACTATTGGCCATGAGCTGAATATTAATGTGTCAACAATAAATCTCAAATATGTCTTTAAATAGAAACATGTGTAAAACAAAGTTGTGTATTGATCAGTTGATGAAAATGTTGAGATCAGAGGCTCACGGGAACCTGACCTTGTATTTCCCTCGAACAATGTTTCCGTATTTGCAACGCTAGCTGTGAGTTTATAGCAGTTAATAACTGTAAATACTGAGAATCCACTGTGCGTACCTTTCTTTCCTTCTGCACTGCTTTCAGGTTACCTTTCCTCACACCCTCTCTGCCACCACCAGGCCATCTATACTATTGCAGATGACTGCTGCGTTGATGGGGTAGGCTAGGACAGCTCAGGCAGAGAAGGGGAAACACAGTTGGATTTACAAGCTCTTCCCGACCTACCTTTCTCTGCCCTGATTGCCAGACACCCAGCTGCTCATATGCACTTGCTCCCTTCTGGCCTGGAAGCCTTCAGTGTTCTTGGAGGTTCTTAGCTTTGTATTAGTTTTTTCACATCCATGTTCTTTCCTCTTCTGTATTTCAGTAGTGTGCTAATTTTGAGGAAGAGGCCAGCAGCACAAGTTGGTTTATTCCTTGCCAAAACAATTGGGAAGGATACTAATAATAAGATGCAAGAAATACCAACTGCAAATACAAGGTATGAAAAATAAAATAGTTGAAGCAAAGGGTATAATAAGCCGGGACAAGTAACAGGATATATAGAGCTGGAAAAACAAATTAGGAATCTGCAAAATCATTGTGAAGACTTATTTAAGACGGTAAGGGAAAGGATAAAGCTTCATGCTTTTCCTTGGGAATTGGTGATGAGCCACATGAGAGCGTCATGCAAGAAACACCAGATTGGTGCTGAATTTCAGGATGAATGTCAGTGGAAAGCAAATGGTATGTAAGCAAGGCTGCTCAGAATTGGTGTAAGATCTGGGCACTGGTAATGCTGTGAAACAAATCTTCCCAAAGAGTGTAAGTTGTATTAAAAAAAAAAAAAAACAGTGGAGGACTAGAGTGGTGGCTCGGTGGTTACAATGCTTGCCTGGCATGCACGAATACACGAGTTCAAACCCCAGCACCCATGTACACAACGAAGTGTCTGAGGAATAAAAGTCACAGAAAAACTAAATAAGAATTGCTTCTCTCTTTCTCTCTCTCTCACTCTGCCCTCTTTCTTTAAAAAAGAAAGAAAGAAAGACTTGATTTTTAGAGCAGTTTTGGGTTCCCAACAAAATGATATTCTCTTGCCCCTTTGTGTGCATAGCTTCCTCCCTTACCAGCATCTCTCACCAGAGTGGTGGATCTGTTAAAGGATGAACCTACATTGACACATCACCGTCATCCAAAGTTTATGGAGGGTTCTTACTTGGTGTTGTGCATCCTCTGAGTGTAGATGAACTCATGAAGAGATACAGCCACCATTATAGGATCTGGAGAAATTTTTACTGCTCTGAAGATTCTCTGTACTCCATCTATTCTTCCATCTTTCCCCCTACTGTCTGGCAACCACTGATCTTTCTCCATAGTTTTGCCTTTTTCAGAAGATCATAAATTATGTACCCTTCCATATTGGCTTCTTTCATTTAGTAATGTGCACTGGAAGTTCCTCCATGTGTTTTGGGGGCTTCAGTTCGTTTCTTGATAGCACTGGGTAAAATTCCATTGCATGGAAGCACCGCAGTTCATTTATCCAGTCACCTGTTGAAAGAAATCATCATTGCTTCTACGTTTGGGCTATTATTATTCTTCCTCCCCAAAAAAGGGGAGGAAGAATAATTTGGCAAAGGTTCTAAAGGCATGCTAGTAGTACTATGGGATTGAGGGGTGGTGTGTAGCTTCGGGGCAGGAGACTCATGTGGGGAGGAGGTTGAGGACACTCCCCCTTCACAGCTCTGAGGCCAGCCCTGCTCAGAGCAGAGGGACTGTGACTGGGTCTAGCAAAGAAGTTGACCCAGTGCCCATGGGATCTTCCACTGGGCAGTCTCCAAGAGCATCCTGGAAGTTGGAAAAGAATTCTGTCCTCGTCTAAGCTGGAAAGTCCTTTCTTTAAGGGGAGGGGTCTTTCCTCAACCCAGAGCTCCAGGAAGAGTTTGTGGGGATGAGGTCCAGGGAGACTTGCTCAGTGGGAGCAGTCCTCAGGGTGAGCTTTCCTCAGGGGGATCCCTGTTCAGGAGGAGCCCTCCTGGGGCAGAAGAAGCCCCTCTCATGGGAAGCCATCTTCAAGAATGAGCTCCTCTCAGGGGGAACCTTCCTTAGGAGGAACCGTCCTCCAGGGAGCTCTTCTCAGAGGGCAGTTTTCATGTGATGCCCCCTCAGAGGGGGCTTTCTTCCCTATACCCTTTCCCCCTCAGTGTAGCTTCTGGCAGGCCCTCAGAGCATGACATTCTCCTGTTCCTAACAGCACAGGATCAAATGCTCTCATTCATACCCCAGAAGAAAGTGTAGTCACACACAACTCACTGTAGAGGAGGAACACAGGTTTTTATTCTCTACTTACCTTAGATTCATGATTAAAACAAACAAAAAATAGATGAATAAAAGAAAAGCATATGAATGTATTTAAGTCTTAAGTACCATGGAGTGTTCATGACACCAAGATCTGAATAGGTTAATGGTGAGCACACACCCATGGAAGAATAGAATGGATGAAAGGGTTAATTTAATAAACCGTGAATTTTATCAAGGCCTGATTGTTCAAATCCTTCCTGTGTGCCTTCATTGTCAGAGATAAGCACATCCTTTTCCCCCTCATTTGTGAAAGACACCTCTCACATGAAGATCTTGTGACATGCTTCCAGGAAGAAGGGCAGGGGAAGATGAGGATGATCTTTCATGTGTTTTTTTTCTCAAATTACTTCAGTTTAAAATATTTTGTCCTGAACCTCATCAACATCAGCACTTTTTCTTGCTTGGTCTTTGTGTAATTAGTGGGAAAGCCTTCTGTCTTCTAGGAATTTCAGCAAGTAGGTAAGGAATGTGGCAAAGGCTAACTGGGAACCCTTCTCCTTGCATCCAGAACCACAGTGTTTTTGATGGTCCCAGAGGGTACTTTTTTTTTTCTTTTTTTAAGAGAGGGAGGAAGACAGAGTGAAAGAATCAGTTCTACTTATTCATCTGATTTTTGTTTCTCAGATACTTAGTTGTGGTGCTTGAACCCAATTCCTTGCACATGCCAATCAAGCACTCCAACCACTGAGCCACTGCTCCAGCCCAAGTGTTACCTCTTTTTCCGAGTGGAGAAAGGCTGGTGACTGACAACTGGCCCTCTCTTATTTGTGCTGCCTGAGGTGTAGGGGAGCTCGGCTGGCAGGAGTCATCCCAGGGACCTGGACCCCTTGAGTTGGCAGGAGGCCTCAAGAGCCTCCACCGTGAGCCAGGCTGGTGTTGTGTGCCCCCAGCGTGTGTGCTGCTCTGAAACTAGCTCATGGAAACAAGCTCAGGAAGGTGCTGAAAAGTCAGAACTCTCTTATTGAATCTAAGAACTTGTTTTAAGTGGAAAATAACTCATCGTGTGACTTTTATGTGTTTTCCTTTTTACCACTCCGGGCACTGGCAGGAAGTCGAATTCTGCTCAGATAAACTAAGAGACTTCATTGAAGAAAGCATTTAAGATGCACATACAAGGTCAAGGGAGACCATAGGGTGCTGGTGCACCCAGAGGCTAAGGACCACAGGAGGCTGTTAATCCCTTGACTGGAGGGACAAGAGGTCCCCGTGAGAGCAGCAACTCCAGAGAAGGGTACCTGGAGGGTTAATAGTCATGGAAAGATACAGATACGGAGATACAGCACCAAAACGGGACTCCCTGGGGCTGGGAATCTTCAACCTCTGCCCCCTCCTTGTTGCCAACCCCACAAGAAGCCTGGTGGTAAGGAAGTTCTTGTGATGCAGCCCATATGGGTCAACTTCCTGATACACAGAAAGGCACAGAAGGGTGGAGAGTGGATTCCAGGGTAGGGACCAGGTGGACAGGAATCAGTGCATACCTTGGTACATTGGGTGCATACATTCTTTAGATATAGTATTACTATAAAATAGATTACAGAGAGGGTCCCTGCATTTTCATTCCTGAGTTCCTGACTCCCCCATTTCACCACACTTGTTAGGAACTGCACTTATCTTCGCAAATCATGAATGTTACTGGGCTGGAGTGGTGGCTCAGTGGTTATGGTGCTTGCCTGGGATGTGTGAGGATGCAGATTCAAACCCCAGCACCAGGTACACAACAAAGTGTTGGAGCAATAAAAGCCACATGAAAAACTACATAAAATTGATTCCCTCTCTTTCTCTCTCCCTCTCCATCTTACTGTCCCTCTCTCTTAAAAAAAATCATGAAGGCTACCCTGAGCCTACCACATACATAAAAGACAGACTGATGGCTCTTCGAAAGGCTAATTTCTATTCTGTCCCATAGAAGTTGGTGAAGGAGGGAGCTGGAAAGCATCTTTAAGATGTATCCCAGTCCGCTTCCACTAGATAGAGCCTTCTTGGGAAACACACAAGGGTAAGAAGAGATAGACTAATGACCACACACATATGTCAGAGCACAAACCATGGGGAAGGAGGCAGTTTGAGATAATTCCATATTTTTGTTGTTGTTGGCATAAATGAACATATATCATTACTTAGAAAGTTCAGGAAATTGTCAGGCTCTTTCAGAAGTTACCTTGCCTCCTCCATCTTCAAATTCACTGTTGGCTTTTTTTCCTTTAAGAGAGCCAGGAAAATATAAGATGTGCTATTCATTTACCCATTCACTCATCCACCCACCTGTTCCTTTAGCAAATTTTTGTGGTGAACCTCTATCATGCCAGGTCCTCTGCTGGCACTATGATTAGAAGGATGGTAATATTATAGCTGGTGAAAAACCTCATTGTCTAGTTGAGATAAACACACAACACGTATTGAATTCCCAAGTCTCATCAGCCTTGGGTATAAATAAGTATGAATGACAAATGTAGTGGCCTTTGACTCTGAGCACCCACAAGCAACTGTTAAACTCTCAGTCCCACTTTGAGTCCAGTGATGAACATTCCCTGGGGCTACAGTTGGGTGTTACTATTTTCCCTCATCATTATAGCCATGACCCCGACCCCTGCTGATGCTGCCGCCTGGGTGAGAACCAGGGTCAATGCCTCTGCCTTGCGACCTGTCAGGGAACCCATCAGATGAACCTCCTGTATCCATTGGGCTTTCCACACTCTCAGACCAAGCCCTGTTGCTCTGGAATCTCCTTTTATCTGAGCTATCCCTCTTTTTAATTTTTAATGTTTTAAGCATGAAAATTAACACATATGTACCATGTATATTTCTATGTGAAATTACTATGTACATATTTATTTATATACGTATGAGAAGTACCATAACAAACCCTTACATACTCAAACCAACTTTCAACAATCAATAACTTGTGATCAATTCTAGTTCCTCTCTATCACTGCTACCCCAAAACCTCTCTTTCTTCTGCATTCTTTTGAAATAAATCTGGGCTATCACTCTTTCATGGTATCTGGAAGAAAGCATCTATATATATATATATATATATATATATATATATATATATTTTTTTTTTTTTTTTTTACCCATTGTTGCTTCATATAAAGCAATTCTAGTCAAAATATATGATATCAAACCCTTTCCTATTTTGTGAGAGAATGAGAGAGTAGAAAAATGCTTTCTGGGGAAAGAAGAGAAGGGAGGTTCCTGGGAATTATGCCCAATAGAAGGAGCAGGAGAGCCGTGGCCAGACTTTTAGCTACTTTGCTTCTTGCAAATAAAGGCAGCGGGCGTTCCATCTCCTGGGAGGCAATAGGGGTGCTGCAGGTACGTGTGACATCTGTGATAATCTACAACATACCAAAACCTGAGTGTGCTTTTAAAAAATGTCCCAGTCATTCTAAGATATAGATATACCGTCAAACCTCAGAACAGGCTAGACTAGCTTTATCATTCATCTTTGTGATGAACAACTATGCCTACAATAAGAGACAGTTTATCCCTTTGAAATGTTTAATTTCCAGCCAGGTAGGTGGTGTCTGGAAAAATGGTTTTTAGTCTCTTATTTTTTTTTTTTTTCATCCTCACCATCTCTTCACCTTCCCAGAGAGTAAACCTCCTAAGGATATAGTAATAAAGAAAGCACTTTTGTTGTGAAACCCTGGTCTTAGAAAGGCACGATCTTTTCACATGATAAGGTGCAATAAGAGGTTGACATTTGTCTTCTGAGAGATCTTATATTAACTTTAAACATTTCACTTCATGGTCAGCCTCCTGTGAGACCTTCTTCCTCTCCTGCTTTACTTTACTTTCCAAACTCTCCACACCAATCCAGGAGGAGAATGCCATGAAGCAGAAAATAACAAGGTGTCCAAAAGTTCAGAAGAGTCAGAATGTGGGGCATGGAGAGAAAGGGTTACAGTGGCCTCATGGGTAGGGAAGGGGAGGAAAAGGCAGGGAACAGATTTTTCCACCAAAAGCAGGTGCTTTGTGGGGATGGACTCCTGGGTTTAGCAATGAGCCCTGAGCCAGGGAACTGAAGTGATAACACATCGAGAGATGCAGGAAATAATACTTTGTGACCATGTGTGTTTGGATTACAAGGCTGACGACTGATTGGTCAGAAGTGAGGAGATACCTTTTTACATTTGTGTGTTTGAGCCAATGAGATGAGGAGATGTGGATCAGTTACGGTCCCACTCCCATGCCGCCACCTCCTCCTTCCTTCACCTGCACGTTCCAGATGACAGAGATTGGGAAGCAAAGAGAACCAATCCTGGATTCCAGTGACAACACCTGAAAGACCATGCTTGAGTGACTCTAGCACCTTCCATGGGGAGCCATGGGTGCCCTGGTTACAGACATACACAGGGGGAGGCTAACTTCTTCTGCTTTGTTGAAAGGAAGGTTTCAAGGAGGAAATGGCATTAAAAGGGAATTTTAAAGGACAGCTGAAATCCAAGTCTTTGGAGACAGATGGGGAGGAAATTCAGAGCAGAGGGAGCAGGGGTGAAATGGAATGAAAATGAGATGTATAGTCTTTATTTATCAGGGGTGTCGTGGGATATCATGTGGAAAATCAGTGTGATTATTTATCTCCATGATGCTGACCTCTTTGTATCTTTATAATAATAACCTTGGCAAGAACTTACATAAATCCCAACTGGAACCAAATATTCATTTCTTATTATTAACTAAATGACAGATCAAACCAAATTCAACACACACACACACACACACACACACGCACATGCACATACACGCACACACACACAAGCACACACACATTATAAACCTCTAAGTTTAAACCAAACAGTAACCCCGCATTATTAAAATGCTATTGAAGAAAATTGCTGATAAGAACAGAATATTTGAAAATTCATAATTATTTTGCCTTTCTTAATATAATATCAAACTTGAGTAATCTGAGTTTGTAAACCTCTTCATTAGCTCTCAGAGTTCAATGAGGCGGGACTATACGTAATGATATTGATTTCTCCATGTAGTTTGTGGAATTAGTCTTCATAATTAAACCTCCGCACATTGCTATATCCAGAGGGTATCAGTCAGGGTCTATAATTGAAAACACAATCACCCGCTTAGCCAGTTTAAGCAGAAAGAAAATTTATGATAGGATGTTAGGTCTCATCCACCCTCTCTGGGAAGGCTGCTGGGATTATAGCTGTGTGTCAACTGTGCCCAACTAGGAAATTTCTGTTTCTGGCAATATCATGATCAAAGCAACCTGAGAAAATATTGGAAGCAACATAGTCAAAAGCATTGCTGGTCACAAGACGATATCTACAACGATGACACAGGACAGCACAAGGGTGCCCAGTAGTGATGCTGATTTTTCACTATCTTTGCAACTGCTCCCCAGCAAAGCAGATGATTCAGTAGCTCCGCTTACCAAAGAATGGGCCTGCAGATTCCTGTTCCTCACCTTGTTCCTTTCAACATCCAAGTCTTCCACTGAAGCATCAAAGGGCAGGGTCTAGGTGGCATGCCTGCTCCCTGCACCTGCATAGGAATCTGGAGAAATTACTTCTGGCTTCTGTGTTGTAAGTGCAAGTGCAAGGTTTCTAAAACACAGACAGGTGTTCCAACGATACGGGTGTGTTACTCAGCCTTTCAGCTCTAATGATCAAAATACTCTACAAGAACATCTTAAAGGAACACAAATCTGTTTTGGATTTATGGTTTCAGAAGTTTAGTCCATGGTCAATGAACTCCATTGCTCTGGGTCTGAGATGAGACAAAACATTATGGTGGACACAGCTGAGGGAAGCTGCTATGCTTGCGGCAGCTGGAAAGCAGAGAGAGTGAGCGAGGAGCCAGCTGACAAGATGTAGTTCAAAGGGCACACTCTCAGTGACCTCCTTCCTCCGGCCATTTCCCATCTGGCTACAGTTACCACCTGATAGTCTATTCAAACTATGAACCAATCAAATGGATTAATCCACCGATGAGGCCTCAGCTCTCATAATCCAATCATTGCATCTCTGAACATTCCTACATCAACACCTGAACATTCCAGGGGACATTAAAGATCTAAGCCATAACAGCAGGTGACCACAACCATGACAGAAATCAACCACACATGGTTATGCTGCCATGGCACATGGTACCATATCAATCCGTTTTATTCTCTACGTTCATTTTTTTTTTTTTTTACCATGCAGGAAATTTCTGTTTCTTTTTCCCTTGTTTGCTTATTAATTTATTTATTTATTTTGGTACTGGGGTTTAACACAAGGGTTCTTTACCACTAAGTCAGCCCTTTTTATTTTTTATTTAGAGACAGGGTCTCACTAAGTTGCTTAAGACCTCAGTAAATTGCTGAGGCTGGCCTTATACTTGCAATCCTCCTGTCTCAGCATCCCCAGCTGCTGGGATTATAGCTGTGTGTCAACTGTGCCCAGCTAGGAAATTTCTGTTTCTGGCAATATCATGATAAAAGCAACCTGAGAAAATATTCCGCTACATGACAACTAGAAATGCTGGATAAAACACACCAGATCTTCTCTGAAAGACAGAACTGATCTTGACAAAAATAGGTATTGAAATATCTCCCACAAAGAAGCTAAAGCTAAAAAATATGTAGCAATGAGCTGGCTGTGAAGGTGTAGTTGTCCTTTAGAGATTTGCTAAACCCTACTTGGAGGTTTAAAGGTGGTGTCAGAACTGTGGTTAAAGCCTTGGGTCCTTACCAAGGTGAGAGTCAGAACAGAGACCCCCATATAAATTTGCCATAGCCTAAGTCAGTCTATAGAAAACCTGCTCAAAGCAAGGGAGACAGTGAGGGAACTGTGTTCAGCCTTGGATGAAACTGACCTGGTAAAAAAATCTCTCCGAAAATTTTGAGTTTAGGGCTAGATTTTGTATAGCGAAATAGTCTAAGAAAGTATAACGTAAGACATTTACTGACATGCCTCAAGGTTTGCAGTGAACATGGTGACAGGTAGGAGCAAACACTAATTATACCTATGCAGCATGTCCTCCAACCAAGTCCCTCAGGAGTCCCCACAGATAAAACTCAGCCAAACACAAGATCACATCATGGAATTGCAAAGAACATAAAGAAGCAAGCCCGCCACCTCAAGCAAGGGTCAGTAAAAATGTCTGTCAAATTAGGTCATTTAGTAGCTCAGATACTAGGTTTATAATGCAGTGTAAAGTGTTAAAGGGGGGAAAAAACATGAGCAAGTATAAAGGTATCATCAAAAAGGATGGGTTGCACACAACTAGAGACAGAATTCATGAACTGAAAGAAATTACCCAGAATAAAGAACAGAGTGAGACAGAAATATAGTACAAAATGGAAGCTGAGACATGGGAAACAGAATGAGGTCTAACATATGATTAATTAGAATTCCAGAATGAGATAATAGAAGGAAGGGAAATTGGGGTCTAACAGGAAGGTCAACACTTCGTTCTCCAGCAGGTTTGGAACCAACTGAAAATGTACATTGGCTTCAGGCAGATGGAAATGAAAATGCCAGATTTGTTACTGATGGGACTGTTGGATAAGCAAGGCTTCACAATAGCCTTCCTAATACTGCCAATTAAGCAAATGCACCTCTCATGGTACAGAGTGCCGCACAATTGAAGGTCCAGCTCTTGTCCCCCGTCCACCATAGTATCTGCCTGGAAAACTTCAGCACAGAGGAAGAGAGAGGCTTGCACACTACCCTGCAGCCAGCTTCCAAGCAGAAATAGAACAGGTCCATCTGAGCATGCTCAAATACCCCCACTTCAGCTGTCAGACAAGTCATCTTCTGCCCCAAGGAAGGAGAGAGTGAGGCTGATGAACAGAGACCAGCCACGCTACTTCCAAGGAACCTCCATCTACCAGAGGAGGGGCATTTTTTTTATTTTAAGAGACAGCATGTAAGAACTTTTCAGAATCCTTGGATCAAGGAAGTATAAGAAATGCTGAACAAGATAAATAAAAATTAAACTACTCCTAACAAAGAGTAAAACTAAAGAACACCAAAGACAAAGAGAACTTAAAATCAGAGGGTAAAAACAGATTACCTGCTAAAGACCGCCAGAGAACTCAGCGAGCATGTGAAATGCGATCTTCACATTACTCAGAGGATCTAGCTGTCAACTTACAAGCGTACCCTGCAAATTCACCTATTAAATATAAAATAAAGATATTTTCAGATGAAAACAAATGAACAAAAAAAAAAAAAAAACAACTACCTAAGCTTCTTATTACAGAAACCTCTGAAATGCATTCATCTCAGGAAGAAGCAAAAAATATAGGGGAGTCAAGATACAAGATAGAACAGCATAC
Organism: Aplodontia rufa; assembly: GCA_004027875.1. Lineage (NCBI taxonomy): Eukaryota > Metazoa > Chordata > Mammalia > Rodentia > Aplodontiidae > Aplodontia > Aplodontia rufa. The sequence continues at coordinate 79,852 of PVKS010004115.1, forward strand.
GGAAATTCTCCAACTTTGCAACTTTTCTAATTCACACCTGTGTGAGCTCCCTGGATTGGGGGTGTGTGTGTGTGTGTGTGTGTGTGTGTGTGTGACTTTGTTAAGAGTTTGAGGCCATGCAGCTCATCTTTGCTCAGGTTCTATAGAGCCTAAACAAGGATTAAGGTGCTACCACTTTCTCAGAAGGTGCAAGTCCAGGGTGTGATGGAGAAAAAAGAAGTGAGACAAGAAAGAAAATGGACAGTCATAGGATGTGATGCTTTACCATTAGCCATGAAGAAAGTTGCAGATCACTCAGGCAGGACTTCCTCTGGAAATGTTACAGGAAGCATCCATGCCTCGTGTATTATATGGAGGGTAGAAAGGAAGGGGAAATTGTATCTGTTGGGCTCTGGCCATCTCCTGCTTCCCATAGGTCAAGGTATACCTCATGCAGAATTCACTCCTCTGTGCCTTTGGCCACATCACTGGGTACTCAGTAGCTGCTCAGAAAGCCAAGTTGTATGCAAGGTGGTGTATCCTTTCATTCAACTTCCAGGAAAGTTAATGGGATTTGGTACAAACAAGGTTGAGTGTGTGAGATGTGAGATCCATGTTGGCCAGGGGCCTTCAGACATCTTGGCAAGTAAGCAGGTACAATGGCACATGCCCATAATCCCAGCAACTCAGGAGACTGAGGCAGGAGGATCACAAGTTCAAAGCCAGCCAAGGCAATTTATCGAGGCCCTAAGCAACTTAGCAAGACCCTGTCTCAAAATAAAAAATAAAAAGGGCTAGGGAAATGGCTCAATAGTTAAATGCCCCTGGATTCAATCTCAGGTACAAAAAAATTAAAAATAAAAATAAATGAATAGGTCTTGGCGGATTACCAGCAGATTGGAAGATGGGGATTAGGGTGGTACAGGGAGAGAAGCACACAGTTGCCTCCTCCCTCCAGAAATGAGAAAATCAAGGGTTGAGGCTCAGACTCTTAAGATAGTGTTTCACTCCTCGAAGTTAATTGATCTTCCTAAAGATTAAACCTTTGTCCTGACGTATGAACTACCTAAGCCAGATACATTTTTTAAAAACAAATTGGAAATTAAAGAAAAAAAATCAACCACTATACCAATCAGGATACGACACGCTATGCTGCAGCAACAAACAGCCCCAAATCTCATGGCTTGACACAGCAGAGGTTTATTTCTCACTCATGCAACATCCACTGAGGTCCCAAGAGACTTCCTAGGGCAATCATCCTCCTTGAACTGCCTGGTGGAGGCTGCACCTGAACTCGTGACCTCCTTGGTGAGCGAGGCAGGAGAAGAGGCTGAAAATTCCTGCACCTCCTCATGGAAGTGGTGCAGGACACTTGGCTCACTGCATTGGTAGTCACGCAGCCCTCCCAAACTTCAAAGCAAAGGCGACTATACCCTTGCCCTGTGTCTGCAAATGACAGGAGACCCACTGGGGAAACAGTAACTGTTTCCACAAACATTTTTTTTTAAATAGGGTTTATGCTGAGAAGATAAATCCAATCACTAAAATATTATTGCCCTCATTCCTCTCATTGTCCCTCATATTCCTATTCTGTACACAGATCCTTATTCAGCTTAGGTATCCATTCCAGAAAGACTTGAATTTGTTTTCTGTAATAATCCCACCATTTCTGGCACTATCCTAATGAGAAGTTCTGCAACTGATCTTCCCTAGAGTTTTGATGGAGTCAGTCAAGTTGAAATTGGCTTAGAACAAAAGGATTGTTTTAGACCTGAGGCAGGAGGATGACAAGTTCAAAGCCAGCCAAGGCAATTTAGCAAGGCCCTAAGCAACTTAACAAGACCCTGTCTCAAAATAAAAAATAAAAAGGGCTAGCTTAAAATTTCACACACAAACACACATACATACACACACACACGCGTGCGTGCTTTCTCAGGATGACCTTCACTGTCAAGCTGAGTCTCATTTTAATGTGTGTGACACTTCCCCTTTGGCACAGTCATCAGAATCATCATCTAATCCTTCCCCCCACTTATTCCTAATGCAGACCCTCACCGGCTCCCCCTGAACCAATTGTTTGCCTCTTGACAGTCTCCTTGTCTTCCCCAGTCCTCATCCTATCCATCTGCCATGCTGAGACCACAGGATTGATTTATATTCAGTCTATGCTGTTAAATATTAGACACTGTCTCTAGGATTTTCTCATGGTTTCCGAAGTGTGTTTTGTTTCTCTACCCAGCCTGAAAGCGTGGGGGATGAGAACCATTTCATAGACGTTGCATATTTTCTCCCACCCTGATTTCCTCCCTCCTCCAGCACCTGGTCCTGAACACTGTGTGTTCACAGTGCACTCAATAAATACTTGTTGAATTGAATTCTCTAAACCATACTAATTATTCATTCAGCTCAAGTCGCTGTGTCTATGTAGAATGATGGATTTCCAGACACCAGGACTGAGGGGCAATTCAAATCTCTCGAGGGCCTGCTGGATTTACAGTTGCCTACCACCTTCCCCTTTCCACACTGGTAAACAGAGGGCACAGGATTATGCCACCCAGGGTTTTCAAGCAGCTGCCCTGTATTTTATTCCACCCTTAGAATTAGTCCTAGAGGCAGCCATGAAGCTAAATCCACTATTTTTTTTCTAAATTCTGTCAATGAAGGGCCAATGAATATTAAATTAATGACTCACTGAAATTCCGCTGCATTCTGTTTCTGACCTCTTGGAGGAAGTAGACCCCAAGATTTCCGAGAATACTCTCAGCAATTTCTCCACTCAGTACTTTTTTTTTTTTTTTAGATGTAGATGTTTGCAAGGGTGACAATGTCTTCCTTATTTTTTTTTTTTTAAGAGAGAGGGACAGTGAGAGAGACCGAGAAAGAGAGAAATAACTTTATTTAGTTTTTCACATGGCCTTTGTTGCTCCAACACTTAGTAGTGTATGTGGTGCTGGGGTTTGAACCTGGGTCCTTGTACTTGCCAGGCAAGTGCCAAAACCGCTGAGCCACCGCTCCAGCCCCAATGTCTCCCTTATTATAAGCCTGAAACACTCAAAGACTTTCAGGGGTGTGCTCTTTAAATATTGTCATAGTTTCCCTCTAGTTCTAAGTGCAGAGGGTGAGGGGATGGAGTAATGCCACAGGCCTCCACCTTTTTGCCTGTCCTAATGTGATGGGTTCTTGCAGGTACAAACAAGAAAGATTTATTACACAGCAGAATTCACTTCTAATGGATCAATTTTAATACCCTTTCACATTAGTTGGCAGAATGGCAGTGCCATCTGCGCTAAGAGCACAAAGGTAATAGAAGAGACAGCACAAGTCACAGCACGGGCCAGCGCTGCCGCTGAAACCTGCTCAGTGAGTCACGACTTGGTGCCGCAGGGACAAGCAGGAACTCCTAAGAGGCCAGAATCTATCCAAACAGTGCTGGGTCATTTCACGCCAACACCCTGACTAAGATGTATTCTCCAAAAGGAGCACTTTCCAGAGTGGTTCATAGTGCCGTGGACTGACTGTGAGTTCCAAACTTTTCAACAGGGGGGTTTGAGACTGGATGTTTGCACACATCATTCAAATGAGGCAAGAAATTACTTTGAGGGAAGCTGATAAAGGGATCCTGTTAACTAAATATCTCTACATGGTTACCTGGCTATACCATTCTGCTTACCCTATGGATATTTTTAATAACCTAAAAAAGAAATGTGGCAATGTACAGTAATACTGGATTAACAACTTTGCAGATAGTGTGAGAGATGAAATTGAAACAGGTGCGGGATCGATATGAAATACAAAAATTAGATTTACTGTTTTGAAACCACACCTCTTGCAGTGATGAGAAAGAACAAAGTTATATGAAACTTTGTAAGAGGTTATGGATTAAAATATGGCAATATCAAAAGTAATCATACAGTTGCAATATATTCCAAATAGCAGAAGTGCATTATCTGAGCAACCCACTTATTCTTGCTCGCCACATAGAATATTTACCGATTAGGGAATGGCAGCAATTCAACTTTGAAGCAGTCAGAAAATACTCTACTATTCCCTTTTTGAGCTTACAGAGCAATTAATGAAAGGGCATTGAACAAGGGTAGGCTATTTTTTTTTTAAGAGAGAGCGACAGTGAGAGAGAGAAAGAATCAACTTTATTTAGTTTTTCATGTGGCTTTCATTGCTCTGAAGCTTCATTGTGTGTGTGGTGCTGGGGTTCAAACTTGAGTACCTGCACATGCCAGGTAAGCACAGTAACCACCGAGCCACCGCTCCAGCCCCAAGGGTAGGCTATTTTTGAAACACTTGTGTTTTGTAGCTTCTATTCCTTGTATTTAGTATTTTCTCAATGTTATACCTTCAAAATCAAACACAGAAAGCAACTGCCTAGAATGAGATCCAAACTGCTGTCCACAAACTCTGATTTAAAGTTACTGTGATCATCTCAACGGCCTCATTTTTGACAGATGGACTTCATGATAAACGAATGGCATGCATTTGAAATGAAAAACCTAAGTCAGTAAAAAAAAAAAATCAAGGACCTGATCAAAAAATTTTAAATTTGATAAAATGTTGCTTCTTGCTAGTAAAAAAAGTTTTAAACCTCACAGAATAAATGCTAATACGAAGTCTGAGGTTCCAACACTATAACCGTACCATCATCAGGTATCCACTGTCTCTGTGAATAGTTGTCACTTAATAGATCTGCAGAGTTGTAAAACTGCAGGGTAAAATGACACTCACATTGTCTTTTTGGGATGCTATGGATCAAATGCAGGCCCTCAAGGATGTCAGGCAAGTGCTGTGTCCCTGGGTTATACCCGCATCTGACATTTGCATTTTCTAGGCGCTTTAGTATTTGTTATCTTGTGTAGTCTGCAGAACAGTCTTACAATGTAGAAAACAGCCTACGAAGCCTAGCTGGACAGAAAGGTGCATGCCACAGGGTCAAGGATGTGTATGCAGTTACTTCAGAGCAGATGGTCACAGTCAGGGGACTTGGGGAGGCAGGACGATTGTCACAGCTCAGGGGACAAATCTAACAGATCAATAGGCTTCCTGACGTTTCATTTATTTTTTCATCTGGTCTTTGTTTCTGTGACACTTAGTTTGTATGTGGTGCTGGGGTCCTCACGCATGCCAGGCAAGCTACAGCCCAGGCTTCCTGACTTTTGTACAGAATCATTCTCTGAGGGCTGCAACACAGTCATAGTGAGGACAGGTGACTCCAAGGGAATCAGTCTTCATCCTTCTGCCCTGGAGGGAGTCACCCAAAAAGCAAAGCAGACACTCTGGAGGCACGCTGCCAGGGGTCACATACAGGGAACATATCCAAGGCTGGTTACACTGAGGAGGCTCCTCTAGGGGAGGGACCCATAGAGGGTTTACCTAGAGCCAGGAAGCTGCATGACCTGCTGCCAGTAAGCACAGAGAAGACCGACAGGGATTTCTATGTAGCTAAGACTAACCATATGAAGGAAGTGTTTTAAAACTACTTGGAGTAGGACAGTTTGTTATTGCAGAAATAGTACAGGAGAAACATAATGAAAGGCAAAGAAGGAAGTCTAAAGTGGAGAAGACTCTGTAGGCAAAAATCACAAAAATGTGAAAGTCAACATTTCCTGAGCACCTGTGTTTGTGTATTATACCCATTAGACTGCTACACCTTTTTTTTTTTTTTTTTTTTTTTTTTTTTTTTTTTTTGGTATTTGGGATTGAACCCAGAGTGCTCTGAGTTACATCCCCAGATCATTTTAATTTTTTAATTTTTATTTTGAGACAGGGTCTCCCTAAGCTACTAAGGCTGTCCTCAAATTTGCAATCCTCCTGCCTCAGCCTCCTGAGTCATTGAGATTATAGACGTGTACCAGTGCACCGGGTTTCCATTAAACTTTTCCTAGCTCAGTCTGTTTCTTGCCCAAAATCATATGACCATTTAAGGGCTCCCTGTGATGTTGGAACTTGGATCTTACGACTGACTGCAAGTCTAGGCAAGTGTTTTTCTAGTTCACTGCAGTTTCTAATATTCTGTAAGAATATCTGTAAAGACTTGTAATGCCTTCTCACAAAAGAGTTTCCATAGTCGGCTTGCGACTGCCGTAGGTATGACCTGCTTTCACTGTTGGTTGGGAACTTGAATAGTAAACAGTTCCCTAGGCTGATAGAAAGCTTTCCCTACATGGTTAGAGTGGCTCCCTGTGCCTAATCTGCTCGTGCAAACAATGTGGTCTGCACTGAGCACCTGCTTCCCTTTCGGGAATCTGAAATTTTGCTATGCGCCAAGCACAAGGTGTCTGCATGACAAGCCCCCAACATGAGCTTCTCTGGAAGACAACACGTCGCAGGGCTGTTACAACCCTTGCTGGAGGAGTTAACTCTGGTTGCTGTGATTCTTGGAAGGCTGTGCCTGATTTCCTCTGAACTTTGCTCCGTGCCCCTTTTACTTGTCGTGCACCTGCTGTAATAAGCCATAGCCATGAATGCAAGGAGATGCTAAATCCTGTGACTCCTCCCCGGAAATTACCAGACCTGGGAATGGCCCCAGGGCCTCCCTAAACCAGGCAGATATAGCTGGGGGCACCACACACACTTGTAACCCCAGCAACTCCAGACGCCCAGGCAGGAGGATAACAAGTTCAAGCCAGACCTGAACAATGTTAGTGAGATCCTGTTTCAAAATAAAAAATAATAAACACTGGGGTGTATCTCAGTGATAGAGCACTTGTGGATTCAATCCCCAGTACCGTAAACGAAAAAGCAAATATAATAGGGATGGGTATCTAGTCATTGGCATTTCATTTCTTCCATATTCAATCGCTGATTCACATAATACGTGCACAAAGGGCTGGAGCAGTGGCTCAGTGGTTAAGGCGCTTGCCTGGCATGCACAAGTACGAAGGTTCAAACCCCTGCACCACGTACACAACGAAGTCTCCAGGCAATGAAAGCCATGTGAAAAACTAAATAAAACTGATTCTCTCTCTCTCTCTCTCACTGTCCCTCTCTCTTAAAAAAAAAAAAAACCTTGCACAGAGTACTAAAATTCAAATATTCATAGTCTTACATGAAAAAAGACTTCCTCTGTGTACCTTTAGTTTTACTCCCTAGAAAGAATCATTCTCAACGCTTTTAGACATTCTTCAGATATTTAAGTATATATATATATACATGTATATATATATATGTAAGCTTATACTTAATATTTTCTGATTTTTCAGGCTTAAGTATTATTTATTATATTTTTTACTATGAAAAATAAAAATTGATGTTATAACCATCACTTCCAAAACACTGATCTTTTCTTGCTTCAACCTTCATAATATGGTTTTTGACCTGATTTTTTTGGTTACAAAATATTCAGTGTTTACACTACTATGACTACCTCTTATTCTCAGCTATTTTCATAGCTGAGTCAGAAAATTTATTGTAATTAATGTCCTTTCCTACATAACTTTTTAAAAAGTCCTAGAGATAATAGTTTTCTGTTTTGATTTCGTCTATCAGGAGCTTTCCCCCCTAAACTGTCCTTTTTTATTTTTGTTTTTAAAGAGAAAGGGACAGTGAGAGACAGAGAAAGAGGGGGAGAGAATCAGTTTTATTTAGTTTTTCATGTGGCCTTCATTGCTCTGACACTTTGTTGTGCATATGGTGCTGGGGTTTGAACTCGTGTCCTCATGCATGCCGGGCAAGTGCTGTAACCGCTGAGCCACCACTCCAGCCCCCAAACTGTTAGTTTTAAAACTCCTCTCAGCAAAGCATATAGAAAAGGTAATAATTTTCATTTCTTTCTTTCTTTCTTTTTTCTGTATTTCTCTCGTTATTTTTGGACAAACTTTTCGGATTCTCTGCCTTCTCCCTTGCTATGGATGTAATCCTGGGAATTTGCTTTGCTCCTCTCCTGTACTGGGCTCCCAGTTTCACAGCTCTCATCCTGCTGTTTCTTCATTCGATGAAGCACATCTTCTAGGGGCTTCCTAGAAGCAGCAGAAGGAAGTAGAACGTCTGAGTTTTGCTCTGGACATGGGTTCACACTATCTGATTGACAGAGTGGCTGGGTACGGAATTCCAAGTTGGCAAACATTTTCCCCAGAATTGTGAGGGCCTTTCTCCACTTTATTCTTGTGTGGAGTAAGTATTATTGATTGATTAGAAACTTATGGACTTTCTAATAGAATCTTCTGTTTCAGTCATTTGAATTAAAATTTTGCGATGATGTGTCTTGGTGTCATTGCTGTGGAAACTTGGAAGGCCTTTTTCAATTGAAAAACTCATAGCCTTTAGGCCCAGATTTTCTTCCATTACTTTCTTAAATTTTTTTTTTTAATTCCACTATCTGTACTGTTTCTTTCTAAAACGACTATCCATATAATGCTATACTTCTTAGGTGGATCCTCTAATTTTTGTATTTTTGATTTTTCTCTTCCATATTGCTGACTTTTTGGTTCTTTTCTGAAGATTTCTTCAACAACTTAGTCTTTTAATCTTCCATTGAATTTTTATGTTGATGGTAAAATTATTTTTTAATTCCAACAATTTTTTCTTTTTCCAAATGCTCATTTTGTAGTTTTCTGTTTCTGTCTTACAGATGCGACATTTTTTCATACCTCAGATGATATTAAGTTCGGGATATCAGCCTCCACCCCCGGTAGATACTTCTTTGTTAGTGAATTTCCTTTACTTAAAGTGTCTTTCATGGTGAAAACTTTCCTCAAATGCCTGATGAGTTTCTTTTTCTTTTTCTTTCTTTCTTTCTTTCTTTCTTTCTTTCTTTCTTTCTTTCTTTCATCTTTCTTTCTTTCCTTCCTTCCTTCCTTCCTTCCTTCCTTCCTTCCTTCCTTCCTCCCTTCCTCCCCTCCTCCCTCCCTCCCTTTCTTTCTTTCTTTCTTTCTTTCTTTCTTTCTTTCTTTCTTTCTTCCTTTCTTCTTTCTTTCATCTCACTATGTTGCCCAGGCTGGCCTCAAATTCCTGGGTTTAAATGATCCTCCTGCCTCAGCCTCCCAAGTATTGCCACTGTGCCCAGTATCCTAGTCATCTAACTCATATTTATAAGCAAGGAACTAAGAAGCTGGTTATGTGCTTAGGTGGAACTTGCAGTCCAGTGGGTTCGCTGCAGAGCAATGGAGTAGTAGTGACCATTTTGTTGGAAAATCTCATGGTATCAGTTAGTAGGTCTTTTCTCTGGGTCAGTTTCTCCATGGAAAAATTCTACTGTCTGGGAGATATAATCTTGGATAGTAGTGCCTGTGAGTTGGGAAAGGAAAGAAGCTGTGGATCTCACCTTTAGCTATTTTCAAATCTCTGTACTGTATGAAAAGATCTAGGCTTTGGGACTGTAGCGGTGGGTTGGCGGTTTCAGCGCTTGCCTGGCAAGCACGAGGATCCAGGTTCAAACCCCAGCACCACGTACACAACTAAGTGTTGGAGCAACGAAGGCAATGTGAAAAACTCAATAAAGTTGTTTCTCTCTTTCTCTGTCTCTCTTACTGTCCCTCTCTCTTAAAAAAAAAAAAAAAAGATGTAGGCTTTGATAGGAATTTGTGAATTCTTCTGAACGACTCCATGGGCTCAGACAATCAAAAGTGACAACTGTCAGGGCTGATACTAGATTGGTGATAAGACCCAATGCCTGTTCCAAGGCCTTGATGAGCTAAGCCAATTATGCAAAGTGAAACCTTGCATTAGTCTTTTGTTCCATTCCTAATCTCTAGTTGACTGTAAAGTGGGAAATCCACCCCTTGGGTTCCAGGAAGGCCCGAGGCAGGTAGCAGCAACCTCCGCCCTCCTCCCTGCAGGTGCCAAAGGCTGATTTTGTCCTGAAGCAAGATATTTTGTACTCAAGCTTATTTCTTTATCTTTTAAAATCATAACATTAATGTTCTTTCTGCTTAGGAAAGGATACATGCTAACTGGAAAAAAATTAGAGAACAAAAAAATGGATAACATAAAATTTACCTTCATCTCAGAGCTGATGTAAATAATGTTAGTGTGTGTTTTCTAGTCTTTCTTCTGCCTTTTTCTATGTTACATGGTTGGGACAAAGTCTCAGCTAGTTGTGAGTCTTGCTATATTTTTTCATTTCACATTTGTTAGCATGAATATATTTACACATTGACAGGTTTTGAATACAGCCATACATTCACGTAGCCACTCCTTGATGTTTGTGTTTGGATATTTGTTTCAGGCTTTTTTGCTATGACAAATAACATTATATAGAGTTTTTTCATATAAGTTTTGGCCTGCATTTTTAGCTTTTTCCTATGGATGCTGTCCTAGAGATGATAAATGTTTTAAGAGTTTTGATAGAAGTTGTCATACTATTCTTCTAAAAGTGCTTTTTTTTTGGTGGTGGTGGTGGGGAGAGGTACTGGGGATTGAACCCTGGGGCACTTTACCACTAACCTACGTTCATGCCCCCGTGCCCCTTTCTAGAGACAGGGTTTGCTAAGTTGCTGAGGCTGGCCTTGAACTTGCATCTTCGATCTTCTTGCCACAGCTTTCTGAGTTGCTGGGATTATGCCCCATCGTACACAGCTCAGACAGTGTTCTTAACACATACTTGTTGGGGGGTGTGGAGTTCCAACCCAGGGCCTTGCACTTGCTAAGCACACATTCTACCTCTGAGATACACTCCCAGTCCCCACATTTTAACCAACCGAGAATCAGAAGGCTCTTCACCATAGTTTCAAAAGTCATGTGTTTTATTTTTTTTTAAAGGGAGAGGGAGAGTGAAAGAGAGGAAGACAGATTCAATTTTATTTAGTTTTTCGCATGGCCTCTGCTGCTCCAACACTTTGTTGTGTACGTGGTGCTGGGATTCAAACCCGCGTTCTCGTGCATGCCAGGCAAGGGCTGTAACCGCTGAGCCACCGCTCCAGCCCCATAAGTGCTTGTTTGTTTGTTTGTTTTAAATAAAAAATGCATGCACATTATTTCCCATATAAATATTATCGAAATACACAATAGAAAAAAAAAAAAAACACCAGTCTCCTGGCCTATGGTTCTCTGTCCTCCTGCCCACAGCTCAGGAGCAACATTTTAAAATTGTTTTAGCTATTATTTTAGGTACTTATCCACAATAATATATTTATTCTATCATTTCAAAAACCTTTTTAAATGTACTTCTCTATCAGGAATCCTATCAAGTCCCCCATTTTCCTGATGAGCTCCCTGCCAAAATTCTTTATATTTCTGCTTCAAGATGGACGAGGACTCAAGCTGTTGTCTAAACAACTTCTCGTGAATCCTTTCATTTTCAACTCTGTGACGAACCTCCGCCCGTTGGTGCGTGGAGTTTCTGAGAAATGTGCTGCAGGGTCATCGGCTCTTATTCAGTCTGCCTCCTGGTAGTAGCTCTACCGGCACAGTTTGCTGTGGCTTCTATCAACCTGTTCCATCCAACATACTATGCACTGATTGTGTTGCGGTTCCTCACCCCCAGAGAGCCCATATTCCAATGGTTATCAATTAGGGTGAACTTGTTTCCCCAGGAAACATTTGGCAGTATCTGCAGGTAGCCTTTGGTTGCCGCAGCTGAAAGGGGAGGTTGCAACTGGCATCTGGTGAGTAGCGATCAGAGAGGCTGTTAAGCATCCTACAAAGCACAGGACAGTTCCCACAACAAAGACTCATTTACCACTTTAGTCATTTCTCAGGGTAGAGAGGAGATCCACGCGTGTATTCAAATGACTTCACTACATCACTCAATATCATAAAGATTTTTCCTCACTTATAAAATGGGATTGGTACTTAGGACTATGAAATTATCAGGACTGAGTGAGATGATGTATGAGCAGAGTCCAACACATAAAAGTTCTTCAATACTAATCAAAAGTTATAATTAAAAAAAACTTTCTGATAGTTTGACAGATTAAAAAATGCTCCCTTATTTAAATGTACATTTCTTTGTACTGGCGAGGTTGAAATTTTTTCATGTTTATTTTGCAATTTGCATTTATCCTGTTATGATTTGTCTAAGTTCATTGCTAACATTTATTGATGTTCTATGTTTATTATAACTCATGTACTCTGATCTCATCAATATGTGACTGCAAAATAAAGTCACATTTACTTTAATACTAAAATTGTCACTCTGAATCACTACATTCCAAATTAATAAGAAATGTCCTACTTTCCCAGGATTGCTTTTCCCAGGTAACTATACCCCCGAGCTATTTACATGTCTGTTGTCATAGTTGTCACCTGCTGCTCCCTGCTGGGAGAGTAGGAACTTACATGCCCCAAACCAGAGGGGTGCACACTGTGGCTACTTCTCTCCACACCTTCCTTATAGTCCCACCTGCTGATCTCCTGTGCATGTCATGCTACCAGTGTGACCTTGGTGGTGTCACTGGTGCAGAAGATGAGTGGCAGGCATCTCTTCTCTGACCCTTCTGGACTCTCTTGATTTCACTCCTTCTCATAAAGGAATTGGCCAGCTCTTCCAGGTGGAGGTGAATCCTCAGCATATGAAGACATCAGTAATGTCCCACAATAAAACTGACCAAGTCCCCAGTGACTCAGCTCTTTAGCGATACAGCTATGCTTAGTGGTTTTATAAATAACACATATTGTACATTTACCATAGGCCAGATTCAGCACCCAGGACCTCACATGAATTATTTCATATTTGTTCCTCATAAAACTAAGGTGTTATAAACATTATTAGCATGATTTCCACTTTCTAATGAGCTTCAGACAGCGGTGGGCAACTTGCCAAAAGACACAGAGCCACAGTTCAAACTGGGGACCACTAGTTCTCAAGTCAACATTCTGCCATCTAGGATTCTATTTATGTAACTTTTTTCCAACTTGAACATGTTGTCCTCATTTACTCCAAGACCTTATTGGGCACAGTAAAGTGCATCTAGGTCTAGACTCTCTCCTCCCAGAAGTTACCTCTCGGAAGCCGTCAGCGATAATTCCTTCATTGTGGCCTCAACCAGAGCCACCCAAGTTTTATATTCTTGAACTTCAAAATGGAGTGGGATGAAGGGAGGAGTCTTATCTCTCTCATTGTCCTTAATGAACCTCATATCTAAATAAATTAATAGATCAAAGACATAAGGGAGGTCCAAGCGCCCACGAATGTGCTGGAGGATGACTCTGAGTCAAGGTACTGCTCCTGAGAATGTCTAAGCCCAGTCCTTACTAAGAAATCTGTCCTAGGTAACTAACATTTTGTGCATCATATTTTGCTCTTTGAAATGATTCTTTTGTTGTTTGTCAAGGGGTCATGATTTCCAAATGCGGCTGCTTTTGGTAAGGAGCAGGAGGCAAGTGAGCTTGGCAGGCTGTCTCTGTCTTAGTTTTCTGTTCTATCGTCTCCAGTGCAGCGGGCCTGGCATCAAGATGGTACATAAACCAGAAAGGAAACACAAGAGCAGCTGTGAGCATTTGTTCCAGGATTGGTGTACTTCCGCTCTCCGGGGGCCACCATTGACACTCTGACCTCCTATTCCTGGGACCCTGATCACCCTTCTGGTTCCCAACTCCTGTTCTGATGCTCTTTAGCCAAGTGAATGGGGGAAACCATCTCCGAAGTGAGTTTAAATGTGCTAAATGGAAGTGTGGCTCAGGCTTTCAAGTGTGGATCAGGCTATCTTCCCACCTCCTTGACCTTGCAACGGAAACTCTAGTTTAGAATAGGAAAATTTGACAAAGCAAAAGGTAATTTCAAAGCCTGTAAAATCACTGCCATTGGGTAAAAGTTCTAGAGCCAGATTGAATCCTGGCTGTGTCTACTAGCTCAGGCCTGGGTCGGGCAAGTTATTCAGCAGCCTGTCCCACAGGGACGTTACTCCCACCTGTCCCATGGGGTTGTGGTGGGGGTTGAAGGCAACAGTGTGTGTGGAATCCCCGGGCGCTGCCTGGGAATCCAGTGTCTGTCGTTGTCATTTACTGCTGCATTCCCAGCACCTGGCACAGTGCCTGGCCCGAGGAGGTGCCATCCGTTCTTGTCGCCACTGATGGAGTCACGATTTGTGAGATTCTCGCGACTACATTCCAGCGCTGAGGCCTATGTTCACCCTCACAGAAAATGACAAAACCCTAAATACGTGATCAAGACCCTTTTCCACATTTCTGAGTTTTGGCTCAGCAGAGCAAAGGCTTTGTAAGTTTCAGGATGCTCTAATAATAGAAAGGCTTAATGGGATTATGGGATTCTCTACTCTCTTAAAATTTGCATCTAAATTCATGACTTCATTAAGTCTGGTATCTTTTTTTTTTTTCTCTTGAAAGTAAAAACCCCAAACCTGAGGCATATTCAAAAGAGACTTCCTGAGAGGTGAGAAGGAATTACAGGACCTCAGGTGCAACCCAGAATGTCTGAGTGAGGGGGAGAAATGAATTATCCCAAGGCACACTCTGAGCTCCTTGCCCCATTCAGAACCGAGCTGCCATTGGCCTGAATTTAGTGATGCTTCTATTTCATTCTGACATGAGCGGGAATAAACCAATGTTAGGCAACTGGTTTCACCACTAGCTTTCTGTGCCACTGGTACGGATCATGTCTTTTTTTTTTTTTTTTTTTTTTTACATTCCAAGCTTTTATTTTTTTCTGGTTTTAATAGCTATTTTATATATATTAGTGAATTATAGTTTTAAATAATGTTGGGATTAGTTGTCACATATTCCTAGATGCACACAATGAATTATGTCTTAACTCTTACTAAAGCAGGGTAACCTTTTAGACCCATTAAGGGTGACTGAGTGTTTATAAACAAGGAAGAGGTCTGTCTCATTGAAAGACACTGTGAACAGTGACCCTGTCTTGTCTATCTTTCTGACCCCAGTCTGGTTCATGATAAACCCCCAAGCACTCATGCATATGACTTCCTCTCTATTTTGGCCTGGTCCACAAATCATTGCTTGTAAGTCCTGTAAGCACAGACATAGAGACAGCTATGAAGGAGCAGATGAGCACAGCAGGCCAGGCTGGCAGAAGACTGTGGCGTTAGGACTGGAGGACGCTGCACTGTGGGTCCATGCCATGAGTGGGCCACATGACTAGGTCATGTGGGCTCCACCCTTATTAATAGAGTGATGAGTCTATCTCCAAAGTGAGTATCACAAGTGGTTGTTATAAAGATGAATTCAATCTCATCTGTTTTTTCTCCATTCGTATTGGTGTGTTATAGTTGTATAAGATTGGATTTGTTATTGCACATTCGTACACACACACACAATATAACAATGTAATTTGGCTGATATCACTCACCAGCATTGCCGCTTTTCCTCCCCGAATCCAACCCCTTCGTGCACTTTCTCACCATGTGATGCCTTCTGCCCTGGTGTAGTGCAGCAAGAAGGCCTTCACCAGATACAGCCCTTGATCTTGGACTTCTGAACCTCCAGAACCATCAGCCAAATTCATTTCTGTTCATTACCAATTCCCCAGTCACCGCAGCAGAAGACAGATGAGGAGTCCAGTCTATAGGTGTGAGCTTCCTTCTTACATCTGGCTGCTTATGCCTCCTGGCTCCCCCATCCCCATTCAGAAGCAAACCAGGAGCTGGGTGTCCTCAGTGTCCTCTTCTGCGTCACCATCTGGGCCTGGACCCTTACTTTATTGCCCAGGCATGCTCAGATCTTTGAATGTCCCCTGCCCCTCTGCCTGTTCCTAAGGTTCAACACCTGTGCCTCTCTGGGCTAGCTGCCTGTTCTTCCTGAGTTTATTTCCTGAGGATCTCTGAACTCAGACCACCCTGCAGGCATTATGCCCTCCTATCTATTCATTTGTCCCTGCATCCTCCTCCTCTGTGGCCAGATCATTCCTCCACTCTGGTGCCAGGTCCTATCCACTTCCCTGAACTGTGCCTGCCTCCTATGTCACCCTTCCGACTGGGCCTCAAGTTCCTCTGTAGAAGACAATTCAGTCACGGGATCCCACGGGGCCCACATAATTAGGCCCAAAGACAATGGGTTAATGGATTAATGTGTGATTTGAGATTGGAACTAAAGGGAGTCTTGTTCATTTATGGCCTCTGTGCATTTGCTGAGTAAATGGGTACTTATTTAATGAGTGGTTATACAAACAAATGAATAAGAAAATGGAGGTGCCTCTTCCAGGGAGGTTCACTGGCCTCTCTGTGGCCCTGTCCAACTCTATCAATGGCCACTCCATTTGAATACTTAATAAATGGTGCTGGGGAGGATATAATTATTAAATTACAAATGACAGAATATGAGAATTTACTAACAGCATAGTTCACTAATTCTAAGACACATTTTAATGCCTAAAATTAGTTGCACAACTCTGGAAAGCAGTGTGGGGAATCCTCAAAAATTAGGGATGGACCCACCATACTACAATCCAGCTCTCTCTCTTCTTGGTATTTTCCCAGAGGAGTTAGAATCAGCTCATTACAACCACACAGCAAAATGCATGTTCATAGCAGCTCAATTTACAATACCTCAATTATGGAACCAACCCAGATGCCCCTCACTGGATGAATGGATCCAAAAACTGTGATACACACACACACACACACACACACACACACACACACCATGGAGTTCTACTCAGCTATTAGAAACAATGAAATTGCAGCCTTTGAAGGTAAATGGATGGTGATGGAAGAAATCATGTTGAGCAAAGTTAGCCAAACCCAGAGAGTCAAGGGTTGAATGTTTTTACTCATTTGTGGAGGCTGGAGATAAACCCAGGTCCATAAGAAAGGTAGCTAATCTCATATATTAGACACAACAAAGACATAGCAACACATAATCTAAGGCAATCATAGATATGTAGGGGAGATGGGGGAGGTGGGGGAG
>PVKS010004116.1:0-96589 GCA_004027875.1 Aplodontia rufa
AAGCGCCGAAACCGCTGAGCCACTGCTCCAGCCCCTCTGGCAAATCTTACAGAAGAATGCCCTCACTATCCCCACCTGCCCGAACACCCAAGGACAACCATCATCTTGCTGAAGTTAGGACTGGGGACTTGGCGAGGAGAGACGATGGTGGCTGGATGAGACTCACCAAAGTTCTCTCTTGTCCTGGTGTTGAGGTGTGCTAACCTAGTGCGAGGTGCACACAGGTGTGTATAGAAGATGTGTACACATCTACACACATACATATGTGCGTGTGTGTGTTTTGTTACCTTTTTAATATATATTGTTATACTTATTTTTTAAAAGAGAAGAGAGGGAGAGGGAGAGAAAGAAAGAATTTTATTTAGTTTTCACCTGGTTTTAGCTGCTCTGGCACTTCGTTGTGTATGTGGTACTGGGGTTTGAACCTGGGTCCTCACGCATGCTAGGCAAGGACAATACCACTGAGCCACCTCTCCAACCCCTATGCTGTACCTCTTTATAAATGAGTTTTAATATTCATCACACCTAGAAAAACACCCCCATAAGCAGTAACATCCAGTTAATTCCACGTAGGGGGCCTGACGCCAGCTCGAGGACACGCTGGACGTTGCTGTCCAGTTTTGATCAGGAGTGTGATCTGGCGGGTGCCACCCACCTGCTGGTGTAGCCTGTGACGGGGTTCCAGCGCTGGTTCTCGTAGATGTAGACGCTCTTCACGTCCGACTGTGTGTAGATGTTGCTGGTGCTACTGGCCAAACCTGTGAGGGAGGAGGCCACATTGGTCCCGAGGCCCCTCTGGCCGGCCTGGGACCCTGGCTGTCCCTCTGAAGCAGCCAGGCCTGTAGAGACGAGGCAGGGAGTCCTGTCCGGGGTGTCTCTCCTCAGGGACATGATTATTCTAGGGCTGCACAGCCTGAATGAGAGGAACCTGCTGCGCAGGCCCTCCTGAGCCACCTCCCTCACCCCACCTCATGGAGTGTTCTGTTCCCTGTCTGTTTTCTGTCTCCACTTTCCACAGACCTACCAGAACTTGGGGAGCCCACGAGGGCTCAGCAAGCTCTCACCCTGAAAGAGCAACCAACCAAACGAAGGGACAGATTTTGGGCCAGGCAATCAGGAGGCCTGGGTCCTGGAGTTGCCCCAACGCACTCTGAGGTCTCTGTGAAATGAGGGGCTGAACACACTAGAGGTCCCCGGCAGCTGCCTTTCTAGAATCTTCAAGGCCCTCTGCTCATTCTTGGAGGGCTTCTTGGAGGTGAGACCTCGTCTCCGGGCTCTCCTGCCTCACGGTTGGCCTGGGAATTGTCCTGTCGAGGCTGACAGTGGTGAAGGTCACCTGTCAGCCAGCTATTAGCCAAGTGTCAGCATTGGGAGAGTGGCCCTGGCACAGGGCAAGGAAGCCAGAAGGGGATTAGAGGAGGAAACACCTGGAAGGCTCTGGGCAGGGCCTGGGAGCTGAGCTGGTCCTGCCAGACATGGGCGCACAGGCTGCCTCACCTTGGAAGCAGCCACCGCCATAGCCACCTGTGTACACCCAGGCCGTGTGGTCGTAGCCGATGCCCCATACCACACCGCGGCTGTTGGCCTCCACCATGCGCAGGTGGCCTCCAATCTGCCTCCAGAACCTGGGGGCAAAATGACATGTCAGTGCATCTTTGCAACCCTCCACCTACTCTGGGGAGTTTTCTTCAGCCTCTGTGGACAAGGTATTCTATAAGTCCTGGGTCCAGTAGAACTGATTACGTAGTTGGTCACCCTTTCGGTTAAACAACACTACAGAGGGCCAAGAAGTTCTGGGCAGGGCTGGAGCTGCCCTGCAGATAGTCACGGTAGAGAGCAGTGATGTGCTGTTGAATCTTCACGCTAAGACCAGAGGCCGGCCAGCTTCCTGCAGCTGAGGCCACGTCCCTGTCATCAGAGGCTGCTGGGCACACATGGAGCCCCTTATACGGCGGGGGTTTCCAGGGGTCCCTGTGACCCACAGAACTGAGCCCAGAGCCTGATCAGGAAGTGTCCCCTGTTGATCCTTCCCGGAGCTCTGTTCATACCACGCCCTTCAGTGACCTCATTCCCTCTTGTGGCTCTAAATGCCCCACAAGAGCCAGCTTGAGCCTGCTCTAGCCCTCCCAGCCACACAGCTGCCCCAGACCCAAGACCACCGGGCCTGGGTGGTTGCAGTGGCTCAGGGGTTAGAGTGCTTGTCTGGCATGCATAAGGACCCGGGTTCAAACCCCAGCACATATACACAACTAAGTGTTGGAGAAACGAAGGCCAGATGAAAAACTAAAATTGATTCTTTCTCTCTCTCTTACTCTCTACCTCTCTTTAATAAATAAATAGGTTGCCAGACCTACCAACTCTACCCTAAAAACCACCCCAAGTTACTCTCTCTCCTCTCCACCTCCAGGCCTAGGAGCAGGGGTGCAGCAGGAGCTGGAGGTGGCTGAGCACCAGAGTCGGTGTCCCGGCTGGAGGGAGAGATGCGGCTTCTCTGACCTGGAGGTCCCTATGGAGTGCAAACTGAGCCTGGCCACCTCACTCCATGTTCCCCGGGACACTCCATGGCTCCCTAGTGGGAAGCACTGACCTGTGCTGACCCTGGACTGCAATAGGTCTTGGTGGCTGGGGACCTGGGGATCGGCCATGCCTCTGGCTGGTTAGTGAGAAGCCAGCCCTCCGTGGCTACTTCTGGAACCCCACGTTCTGTGTGCTCATGGGAAGGGGACGAGCAAAGCTCACTCACATCTGGTCACAGGGCAGCCGGTGCTCATGGGCCTCCAAGTCTGGGCTGGGCTCACTCACAAAGATGTCCCCCTTGCAGGTAATGGACCAGATGGCCTGTGGGGACGGGCGGCCGTGGACCCTCCGGCTCTCACAGCAGGACAGGCTGAGCAGTGCGAGCTGTTGTGGGGATATGGAGGTCACTGTGGGGCAGTCTGAGGCCTGGCTGCCCCTTGTCCCCTGGCCCTGGGGCCCTCACTCACTTACCCAGTCATTCATGTCCTGCTCAGTGGCAGCAGCCAGGCGCACGGGCCACCTCTGCCGTGTCCTCTCAGGGGTGTACAGGGCAAAGGAGTGCTTGGACTCGCTGAGCACTGGGACCAGCACTGTCACCTCGTTGAGGAACACGTGGAGGTACTGTTTGAAGAGGGGCACACGGCAGGGCTCTCACCTTGGGGACAGGGTGGCCTTGGGGTAGTGATGGAGCTCTAAGCAGCATAGGGCCAGGGCCACCTTCACTCTGGAGTTCTTCCTTGGGCCCCTATGGCCTGCTAGCTTCACTGGCAGCTGCAGGGCCCAGCAGGTGCCAGTATGGAAACCTCACTTTGTGAACAAGTGCCTTGGTGACACTTTCCTCTTGTGGTGTAGGCATGGAACGCAGGGGTGATTTCCATTCCATTTTTATTTTGAGGCAGTCTCCTAAGTTGCCCAGGTTAGCCTTGAACTTGCAACTCTCCTGCCTCAGCCTTCTGAGATTACAGGAGCGGCAACTGTGCCTGGCCTTAGTTTTAAAGAAATCATTTTTGGTGTTGACTGCCTGGCATGTGGCTGTCAGGAGGATGAGTGGCTTTACCTTCCCAAGCCTGATTGCTCAGTTACAAAACTAATGACTAAAGCCTGGAGTTGTGGCTCAGCGGTTACGGCGCTTGCCTGGCATGCACAAGGACGTGGGTTCGAACCCCAGCACACGTACACAGTGAAATGTGGGAGCAACGACAGTCACATGAAAAACTGAATAAAACTGATGCTCTCTTTCTCTCTCACTGTCCCTTTCTCTAAAAAGAGAACAAAAACAAAAACGAAGCTAGTGACCATAAGTGGCCATCCGAGGCAGGTGGCTCTAGGAGGCTGTGGTGTGGGACACACACACAGGCACACAAGCCTACCACTGGCATGAGCAAGAGCGAGCACCTTGGGGCCCTGCCCCGCGTCCCCCTCTCTGCGAAGCCCTCCCCAGCCCTGCTGGTTACCTTCTTCTCCTCGTGAACCATGTAGTAGATGAAGAGGATGCTGTCTCGAGCCCCGTCATGCCCCAGGAACTGCTCCAGGGCCACGCGGACGTCCACCCACTTGTGGGGCTTCCAGTCACACCACCACTGCAGGGCTCCTGTCTTCACCCACACCGACTGTCACACGGGCACCAAGGGCAGTAGAGACACTGTCACAGGCAGGCCCACAGCCCCTGGATCCTGGGTGCAGGCTGGATGCTTCTACACAAGAGGAGCCTTGGCCGGGGCCTCTGAGGGCAGCCAGCTGTGTGCTCTGTGAGCTTTGCCCTCTGCAGCCTGACTTCGCACCTCTGAGGGTGGTGCTCTGCCTTGGGGGCTGCATGGGCTGTGCCAGGCAGGGTCCTACAGCTCTGTCCTGACTCATTTCAACAAGATACAGGACCCTTGGCACTTGGGGATCTTGGGCAGGGAGAGCACCAGGATTTGCTTCTCACTTCTAATATATTTCCTCCCGAGGTCACTGCCCTTGCTGGGTCCCAGCGCCCACCCGGTTCCCTGAAGGCAGTGGGGCCCCATCAAAAGTCCTTCAGGATGGATGAATAAAATAACTCATTTCCTGATCCATGCTTCAGGGCCTGAAGGCAATGCTACACACCCGAGATGGATGGACAGAGGCACTGATGTCCCTTCTGCCCCATCTCAGGGCTGGTACGCAGCAGGCAATCAATCCCGGCTGAAAAAAACGCACTGGGGAAAGCTGGGCGCTCACCTGCTCCACAGCCTGTTCGTAATGCCTGAAGTTCTCCAGCTCCCTCTTAGTCCTTTCTGTGAGCTGCTGGAAGATCTGCTTCCTCCAGGCAGCAGTCTGGGCTGGTGTGATGGACAGGGACAGCGTCTGGATCGAGGGGGACAGGCCTGCAGGAGGCCAGAGCCTCAGGGCCAGGGTGCCATCCTGCCCACAGCTAGGCAGGAGGCCAGCGCTTGCTTTCTCCCCCACCCCAAATAGCCCTTTCTTGCTAGAACCCTCCAATCTCTGTAGGATGCCCTGAGCCCTCCTGCTACCATCTGCTTTCATGAGCAAGTTGCCCTCACCAGCAATTTGGCCTCGAAAACAGCCGCCACTGCCAGGACCCAGAGAGGTCTGCAGAGCAGGGGATGCCCGGCTGCCGTGCTTCCTCCCCTGACAGATGCAGGCTCTCTGAAGGCCACAAACTGACCCACAGGCTCAGGCAGGGCATTCAGGCAGGACAGCGGGCCCGCTCCAGCCTCATGACGCATCCCACACCCCACCTCGGGAGCACTTCCTGGGACACCTACTCCTACAGGCCCTGTAGGCCCCTCACCTGACTGGACAGTGAACCACTTGAGCACGGAGCCCGCCTCCACTGCGCAGTCGCCTCCTGACACCCAGGCCCACAGCGGGTGGTCATCCGCCCCATAGGGCTCCTCCAAGCCCAGTGGGAAGAGCCCCAGGGAAGAGAGGGCTGTGGTCTCAGGAAAGCCAGCAGCTGAGTGGTTGGGCACCTTCTTGGGCTCCTTCAGGTCAATGTTGGTCCAGGGCAGCTCGGCTGGTGTGGAGGCCAGGCCAGGCCGCTCACTGGGACCAGCAGCCTGAGAAGCCTCCCTTCCACCCTCGGCTGGGCAGGCACTCTCCACAGCACACTCTGCAGTCCTGCTGGGGCCGGGCTCTGAGGCAGGGCTCCTCTTGGGGTTCCTGGGATTGTCCAAAGACTCCTTGGGGAGAGTCTGCTCAGCATCCGGTCTCTCGACGTCTGATGAGATATCAGTGTCACGGGACGCAGAGTCGCCACAGCCCCTCACCTCGTCACCAAAGAAGCAGCCAGCACTGGGGACAGAGTGGGGCAGATCATCATTCTATCATGGGAGACATGCACTGCCCCTGTGACTACCCGTGCAACCTCAGGAGTCACAACCTCTCTGAGCTCCTGTCTCCTCCTCTACACAAGACCTGCTTCCTGGGAGCTGAAGCACCAGGGCCTCACCCCAGGCCAATCACAGCAAAGTGTCTGGAGGCAGACATCTGGAATTACTGCTTCTTTTCACTGTGGTAAAACAAGATACAATTTGGTGGCATTTAGGGCATTGACAATGGGGTACAACCTTCACCTCTATCTGGTTCCAGAACTTTCTTATCACCCAAATGGAAATCCTGTACCCACTAAGCAGTCACCCCCAACCTCCTTTCCCTCCATCCACAACTCCTCTGGCCCCTGCTAGCCTGCTTGCTGTGGGTGTGGCTTTGCCTAGCCCGGATATTTCATCTAAACGGAATCATGTGAGCAATGGGTGCCTTTCGTGCTGGCTTCCTTCACTTAGCACCGTGTTTTCAAGGCTCGTCCACACTGGGGCACGCATCAGTACTTCATTTCTTTTATTGTCAGGTATTATCCCGGTTCATACCGCGTTTAGTCTATTCATTCATCCCTTGACAGAGTTACTTCCATCTTTTGGCTACTGTGATAATTCTTCCATAAACGTTCCTGTACGCATTTTTTTTTTTTAAGACAGAAAGGGCCAGTGAGAAAGAGAGAATCAATTTCATTTAGTTTTCCATGTGGCTTTTGTTGCTCCAACACCTGGTTGTGTGCGTGGTACCGGGGTTCAGACCCATGTCCTTGTGTCTGCCAGGCAAGCGAGTAACCACTGAGCCACCGCTCCAGCCCTCCTGCACCACTCTTGCTTGAACATCTGTTTTCAATTCTTTTGCATCTAGAAGACCTGCTGTCATTTTAGATTTAACTCGTAGGTCACGTGGTAGTTCCGTAGGTAACTTCTGGAGGGGCCACCAAACTGTTCTTCACAGTGGAGGCACCTTTTGGCCTCCGCAGCAACGCGTGAATCTTCACCAGTATTTGCCTTTCTTTTTGATTAGAGCCACCCTGGTTGGTGTGAAGTGGTTATCTCATTAAGGCTTCGATTTGCATTTCCCAAAGGACTAACGAGGTTAAGCATCTTCCCAGGCCAATCTCCCAGCTCTGGGCTTGCGCCGTGGTGGAGTGATGTCCAGTTGGGGGAGCAGAGGGCAGTGGACCAGGGTCTGAGCGAGCCCAGATGACAGACAGGAGCCACCTGCTATCTTAGTCACGTCTCCTGATGGTGAGCACTCCCATGCTAGAGACGAGGTGTCCACAGTTTGGATGTGAGGTCATCTGACTGCACTCTCATGACTGTGGGCACAGCTGAGACTCATCCACACTCTTTGGCCCCAAGGTGTGGGGCCCAAAACTGCAGCAGTAGTTGCACTATGTGGGACCCTGTGAGAAATGCAAAATCCCAACCAGAAACTCAGGCAGGGCCTGGAAATCTGCCTACTCAGCCTCCAGGAGATTCTGGTGCATGCCCAACAGTCTGCAATCGCTAGCTAGAGGGACCCTGCCTACTGAGGTCACACAAGCCTGTTTCCCCCAGGAACTCCATGCCCTACCACGCCTGGGTCACCTGAGGAGGCTTGACGAGCTGCCGGAGTGGGACCGGTCGCACTCTCGTCCGGCAATGATGGCCTTCCACGTCTTCCCACTCAGCTCGCTGGGGGTGACACCCTGCCGGAAATACATAGCTCGGTCCTCACAGCCAATGCCCCAGACCTGGAATAGAGAGGTGCTGCTCAGAAGAAGCTGGGTGCAGACCTGGGGCTCCTATACCTGATTGGGGGTACAGGGAGGAACAGGTGGCCAGGGAAGTGCTGGTAGGGCTGAAGGACACATCTGCAAATTCAGGTAAGAGCCCCCCTCCCCAGGACAGGTAGAGGGGTGTGTGCATGTGTGTTAGGGCTGGGGGAGGTCAGTGGGGGTGGGGGTAGAATGCATGCAGAAGTCCAGTGCAGAAGAGGAGCCCAGCAGGGGTGGAGGTGGCGTGGGGTTTGGCAGCAAGCTCAGGAGAAGCAGGTCCCCAGTGTGGCCCCAGTTCAAGCAGACAGGGAGTTTTGGGTGACAAGATCCAGAGACAGTAGGGCTGTGCTGGGGTGCAAGGTCTGCCTGTGACACTACCCTCTGTGTGGTCTCTGGTGGAAAGCTGAGCCCCAAAGGAACTTCTGTGTTTTTAGCAAAATGCATTGGGGTGGGGGTGGGGGCACCACCTTCACAGCAACGGGCTGCACCCTTTGAGTTTTAAAAGTACCAAACCTAGTTGTCCACAAGGAGGCCATATTGTCAAATTATACAGACAACAAAGTTAGGGAGCCAGTTCCAACCCTCGCTTGGTGTCCTGATCCCCCCGAACATCTCTCAGTGACACCTTCCAGGCTCCAGGAGGCACACACCCCTCTCCCAGCAGAGCCAGGCCCCGGGGCACCCTCCAAGGCTGGGACTCGCACTGTGCCAGCATCAGGAGCCCCTGTGAGTGAGAAGGAGCAGCGGGCTGCTGGGCAGTGGACAGTGCGTCAGGACGCCGGGAACCGCGCACGCACCTGGTCATTCAGCCCCACATTCACCATGGTCATTTCTCCAACCATCTCGATCCAGCTGGTGCCACAAGGATTGTGAGAGTTGACACCTCTTCGGAACCACACCTGGAAAAGCCCAAAGTAAACAGGCCTCCCTGGAGCACCACTAGACAGTGGGATATTTTCAAGGCTCAGGAAGAACAAATAAATCATTTGACCTTTGGTTCATGGCTATAAATGAGCAGGGCATATGGTTCAGAAAGGAAATGTGGATCTATGTCCATCTTCCCATACTCCTGCCCCTTGCCCCAGCACCTGGCAGCATCCTACTGGTCTCTGCTTCCCTTAGCCTGCAGCTTCCCTCCTGCCCCGTGCCCCCCTGTGCCTGGCAGTGTCCTAGCTGATCTCTGCTTCCCTTAGCCTGCAGCTTCCCATCTCTTCTCCAGCACTCAGAAAAGTCATTTAGGAAAACTATTTCTAGATAAACTCACTGTGAGAATAAATATCCTATTCCAGGTCTATTCTTAGTGTTACATGGGTCTCTTTAATACATTTTTCATGTCACTTTTTATACACACAATTCAACTGCATTTTCCCCAGGCCTACCTGTGGCTCCATGACTCCAACCCCCAGCCCAGGCCAGCTGTCTCCCAGGGGCGTTAAGACCCACTCTGGATGGTGGCCTGTACTGGGCCTTGTGAGTCCCACACCCACTAGGATCTTGATCTGGCAGAACTCACATGTTCTAGAATTCCCCAGGTGGGGTGAGAGAGGGAAATGGATATGTGAGAAGACCCTCAAATGTACCTTACAAAAATTTTCTGGAGAATTAGCTACATCGCAGTGAGAAATACCTGTTGTGCCAGCTACTTGGGAGGTTAAGGTGGGAGGATCACTTCAGCCTGGGCAACACAGCAAGGCCCCGTTTAAAAAAAAAAAACAAAACCCATCTAGAATGTCTGAAATCTCTCTTTTTTTTCTTTTTTGGTTCTGAGGATTGAATCCAGCAGTGCTTAGCCGCTGAGCCACATCTCCAGCCCTTTCTATTTGTCATTTTGAAACAGGGTCTCAATAAGTCGCTTAGAGCCTCCCTAAGGTGCTGAGGCTGGCTTTGAACTTGTGATCCTCCTATGTCAGCCTCCTGAGCCACTGGGATTACAGATATCCCCAGCCCTAAAATGTCTCTTAAAGACCCAAAGAAAGCGAGCATGCTAAACCTTCATCTGAAGACTAAACAAACTCACGTATAAATCAAAGTTTTTGCTTATTTAATCTAAAGGGGGCAACATGATCCTATAAGAGGGGTTTGGAAGTTGGACCACAAGTTGTGGTCCCTGGGAAGTGGGGTGCTTGGGACCTACAGGGGGGGACAATCTATAGTACTTTTTCTGGCTGGGCATAGCCTGAGGCTCTGGGCCCCTGCGCCCTAGAGAGACTGACTCAGATGTGAGGGCTACCATTGTCCTGGATCCTAGGGGATCCCCTTGATGTGTGGACTTGCTACTGATAAACACAAATAACAAGTACCAGATGGGAGAAAGGTGAGGGCTTTGGCAGAGTAGCTTCTGGACATGTGCAACATTTGGCCTCTGAAGCTATGGACATGGCTGTTCTGCAGCCCATTTCAATATGGTGTGGGCAAGGGGAGATACTGAGGAACGTCCTGGGGACAGGCAGCAATTTCAACAGCAGAAAAGCACACGGTGCCAGGCTGATGCCACATTTATTCTCAAGGCTTAGACCACCCTCATAAGAACAGAAACCCTGAACATTAAATGGCACCCCCAGCCCCCAGCATCCCCATCTTACCTTCCGATCCTTAGTGACAGCCCAGACCACTCCGACTCCCACGGAAATATGCATGATCCCATTTTCAGACCCAGGAGGCTCCACAATGGACCAGGAACTTCCTACCAATACCAAAAGAAACTCCATCAGCCAAAATGCTGGGGAGCAAGCCCCCCCACTTCCCAGTGTGGGGCACAGGGCCACCCCTGAGCTGCCCACCTTTGGGGTTGTTCCTGTTGATTCCTTCCCGGACCAGGGCCTGCCCCTCCCAGAGGGTGACCCACAGAAGGTCATGGGGCCCACAGCTGATCTGGACTGCCTCCCCAGGGGTGTCCACCAGGGACCACGAGGAGCCTTCTGGGTTGGAGTGGCTGACATCCTCTCTGTACCACACCTGGGGGCGAGAGCAGGGCATGGCACCAGCATCGGCACATCCGCACATCCACACAGGTGGCACATGGGGGTCTCCAGCGCACCCGGTGAAGATTTCCCTCCCAACCCCTCACTGCTGCTGAGGAAAATGACCCCAAGACGGTGAAAAAAGTTAAGCCTGGATTTCAGCGGTCCCATGGAACAGACGTGTTATGTCCCTCTGCTTGTGAGAATCCTCTACCCAACTCCCCAGCACCTCCCCAGCCTCGGGCTCTGAGGACCAGACCCTCTCAGCTGCCTGGGCGTCCTGCGCCCTCTAGTGGTGATGGGCTCTCAGGACACCCGTCAGTAGGGGAAGCCAGGTGGTCAGTGGGAAAACCCGCAGTCCCTTCATACAAAAGTCTAAAATGCCCACTTCTCTTGCTCCCTAACCTGAATAATTAAGATTGAGCAACTCCTGTATCTTGCCCAAACTGGGACGTATTTCATATGGAGGAAAGCTGGTGACCCCTCCAGAGACCAGTCTTCAGACTGGGAATCGGTCTCTGAATCGTGCCCACGCACCCTTTCCATAGTCCGCAGGACCGGGCTGGGAAGCCCCCTTCCACTACCAGCTGGCTTCAGGGTGTGCCTGCCTCCCCACTTCTCCTGGAACACAGGGGTCCTGTGCTACCTCTGACAGACCGCAGGAGTGGTGCTGGCTCGGGGCTGCCACTCTGAAAACATGAACACTGCTCTGCGGCCCTGTCCTCCCCATTCTCTGCATCCAGGTGGACATGGCCCATCACTCCTTCACCTTGCTGGTCCCTCGCCACCACCATTCAGCGTGGCCCAGAGGAAGCACCTGAGGTTGACCTAACCCAGTCCCCATGTGACCCTGGAGGTGCGCCTGCTAAAAACACCCTGCTGTGACTGTCCCAAAGCCAGCAGGGGCGTTGTCATCAATTTGAGGTAAGAGTTACCGAACAATCATAAAATGCAATCTAAAACGATATAAACCGTGACGAAAGTGTTGGGTGCACTCTACTTGGGACCATCTGTAGATGGTTGCAGATGTTGGGGTGGGTTGTATTCCTTTGCTTCGCTTACAAACTCCCTGAGAAAAGGATCCCCTTTCTCTAAACATCTACCGACCCACCATCTATCCACCTATCCAACTACTAACCATCCACCTACACGTCCACTCACCATCCATCCACCCATAATCCTTCCATCTACCCACCTACCATTCACCCATCCCCGCCTCCCCCATCTACCCACTTATACACTACCCACCATCCATCCCTCTGCCCAACATCCATCCACTCTTAATCCTTCCATCTACCCACCTACCATTCACCCATTACCCACATCCTCCATCTATCCATTTATATACTACCCACAGTTCATCCACTGCCTACTATCCATCCACCACCCAGCATCCATCCACCACCCAGCATCCATCCACCACCCAGCATCCATCCATTTGCCCACACACACTCCCAGGCACAATGCTCTTGGAAAACTGTGGGAGGCACCACCAGAGAGTTGGCAGGAAGCCCAGAATCTGTCTAAGGAGACACCATTTTTGGCATCTGAGCTCAAGGGGGCTTGGAGGACAGGACAGGACCAGGTATGGGATGGGGATCAGGGGCTTCTGGAAAGAGTGAGACCCAGGGACCCACAGGACAGGATGCATAGGAAGGAATATTGTAGGGAGCCTGGTAACATACTGCCACTCAGGAAGCCCCAGTTCCAGGGACAGGAGGCAGAAGCAGTCTCAAGAGCATCCCCCCTTCCTCTACCTCAGGGAGCCCTTGTCCCACTCAGGCCTGTGGCTGGGCCCACACTGCCATCCAGGACCCAGAGAGGGTGTGGCCTTACCTTTCCCTGCAGAGACACAGCCCATACTGACAGGCGGCCCACAGGCTCCTCTGTGATCTCCCATCCCCCAACAGAAAGGTCATTAAAGGGGTCGGGTAGGTCCTTGGGGTCATCCTTTGAGGGGATCTGAAATCAGAGAAGTCGTGGCTTGGTCACCTGGGGAGTACCTGATCAGGCTGCATGTTGCACCCCTCAAGCACACGCCTTCCCTTCTCAGCTTGGCTCGGAGCAGCCGGACTTCAGGAAGGTGGCAGCCACAGGACTGCAGGCTCCTGGCCCTGGGTCCCCTCCTCCTGCCCTATCAGTCACCAGGCCTAGGCCATCCCTGAGTGGGCAATGCTGCTCCCACGTGAAAGGCAGATTCGTCACAGGGTCCTGGTTCTGGCTTCCCAGCGACCTGACCACTATGACTCTGGTCTCTAGAATGGGGCTTGTGGCAGAACGTGGTCCCCAGGTGCAAACCCTCCATTGACAACCTGCTGTCCTGGATTCTCCCAACCCTGGTGGCTAGCATGTTGTGCTGGCAGTGTGAATGCCGAGTGAGTGCCTGGGCCTCCTGTCACTGGGGTTGGAGGTTCACCTGGGTCACAGGGACAGCACTGGAGCTTCAGGTGCCTCCCCTGGTGGGGGAGAGGAGGCTTGGGAGGAGGGGAGTCCCTCTGTGCCATTCTGGGCTGTGGTCTGGCTCAGCTGTGTGGCCATTTCTCAAGTGAAGGCATATATGGTGCAGGAGGGTTCCGGAACTGGAAACAGCTCAAGGCCACGTCCCAGGGTGGGCACAGTGTCCCCTTGTACCCGGGCAGGGGGATGGGAACGAAACTCCTTGTGACCCTCCTACCAGGGACCATGTCCCCAGTCCCATCCCCACACCATGCCCATGCAGGAGGACCTTGGCCCAGGTGTCCCGGGACTTGTATCTCCTGTACCGGATCCACTTCCGCCGCCGCACACACGAATTCCACTTCTTGTCTCTTGTGTAGGTGGCCGGAAAGTCAATGGCATATGTCCACCCCTGAAATACCAAGGTGGGGCTCTGTAAGGCTCTAGAGAAGTAATTTGAAGAGGTGGGGAAGGCAGGGAAGAAGAGGAGAGAGAAAGGACATCAGAAATGACAGCATGACCCCAAAGCACAAGATCCCACAGCAAGCAGAGGTCACACACCGCTGGGGACAGCAGCACTGGGGGGACAGGCTGAGCCCAAGCACCCCTCCCCACCCCACAGTGGGTACCGAGTTCACCTACCCCTTTCTCTGTGGGTTCCCCTCCAAAATTCTCATCCACGTACCAGTCCGACTCCCACTCCCAGTGTGGTGAGGGCAGTGCCACCCCATCCAGCGGCCTGTGTTGGAGCCCACTCACGTCACTCCACTGCCAGCGATCACTTGGCAGGAGCGTCTCGCAGAAGCCACTCATGGGGTTCCAGCGCTAAGGCCATGGACACAGAGATGACCTTAGGCCTGAGCTCACCAGGAGGGATCCAGGCAGGCAGGGCCCCTCTAGGCCCAGCAGGTCCCTGCCCAGCAGACCCCTCCTCTTATCTCTGAAATGGGTAATCAGTGAAAGGTCTGCATGGGACTTGGAATCAAGGACCTCATGCCACTTCATTATGATAAGCCCCATGCATCAGCATGGACCCAAAGTGGGGGAGACCCACCCATGGCCACGGTCCTCTGAGGGGGCAGAAAGCAGCAGGTATGAGCCAGCCTGGGCTCTGGCAGCTCCTGGACACTGCAGAGTCCACCCTCTGCAGACGCAACCAGCCCGCTTTGTCCAACACAACAGGGGCTGCAGTCCCACAGACCCCAGGCACACGGATCTTAAGTACAAAGAAAATGAATGCGGGGACTGGGGGGGCTCCGCTCCCTTCTTCAGTTCATTCTAACTGATAACCCAAGAACTGACCACCTGAGTAATGGCGCGTGCGTGGGCCACTACCTGATTCTCATAGGCCTCCTCTCGGCAGCGGATGGGGACGTCGTTGGCCCACATGTACAGGTAGACCTGATTGTCACAGGCAATGCCCCAGCAGCACTGCGTGGCCGCACTGACGCGTTTGAACTCCAGCTGGGCATCCTTGCACAGCTCCCAGTACTGGCCAGCCGTGGACAGAGTGTACACTCTCCCAAAGAGGTCCACCGCCCACAGCACGGAGGCAGGCATGGTGGCAGCGTCTGGAGGAAAATCGGAGGCACAAGGGAGTGTCAGGGTCCTGGATTCCAGTCCAGGGAAGCCAGGGCTGGCCAGAACCTGGGGGCCTACATGACCGTCTCATGCCATGGGTGGCAAAATGAGGTCCAGAGAGGGGCATGGGAGGTCACCCCACAGATCGGAAGTAGAGCCCAGTTTCCAAAAGGGTTTGCTGGTCTGTTCTTTGCCCCCCCCCTTTTAAGAGGAGAGAGAGAGAGAGAGAATTAACTTTATTTAGATTTCCATGTGGCTTTTGTTGCTCTGACACTTGGCTGTGTATGTGGTTGAACCTGGGTCCTCAGGCATGCCAGGCAAGCACCACAACCTCTGAGCCACCGCTCCAGCCCTGCCTTTTTTCCCCCTCTTCTCATTATGAGGAATTTTTTTTTCAAACACACAGAAAAGTACAGGGGGAAGAAAAGTAACACCCATGTATCTACCTCCCCAAATCTAATGGACATCATTATTCTGTTAGCTTCTTCAGAAACTATTCTTTCAAAAGCATAAATGAAGAGTATAGATGGTGGAACCCTGTCCTCGCCTGAGCTGGTCTCACTGTGACATTCCTAGCTGGGTCTGGTGAGGGGCGTCCACATGGCCTGGCCATCGCAGCCAGAGCCTGGCATGGTCCTGAGCAATGCTTATCAAAGATTCTGCACCTGCCTTATCCAACCTAATCCTCACAGGTAAGGAGGTGACTATGTTCCTACATTCCACCAGAACACAGGTCCTGGTTCCATCACCCTGCAGTAGCACTGGAAGTGAACCTGTCTGTGCCTGGATTTGCTAACGAGTAAGTCAGGTGCTACTGGGTAGGGGCCAGGCGACCTTGTGAACTCTAGGACACAGAGCTCCTCTCTTCACCTCCCTTTCCTCCTGTCTCCTTCCGCCATTCTCCACTCCTTTCCTCTTTCTTTTTGTAGAGGACAAAAGAGTTTTGGGCTCATGTTTTCAGATGTTCAGCGTCCTGTCGACCAGCTCTGGGCCCAAGGTGAGATGGCACATCAGGGCAGAAGGGCTCGGGACGGAACAGCCGGGAAGCAGGGAGAGCCTTTCCCCTTCTCTCCTCTCTCTTGATGCTGTTTGGAGTGGCCAAGATCTGCCACTGCCCTCCCACCCTGAGGGTTCACGGTAATGCTGCTCCTTGGGGTAATTCCTGGAGTCCTGGTTTCTGGACGACTGCGGCTGGGCCACACGGCCAGACCCAGTGCAGCCAAACACAGGGCTGAGGGTGGCGGCAGCAGGGAGTCACAACCAAAAGCTCTGCCTGACTGGGTGGCTCCCAGGTCCAACCAGGGAACACTGCCCTCAGGCCAGGAGACAGAAAGGCCAGAAGAAAACCACACCATCCATCTGGTTTGGAAACTGGAGCCACCGGAGACAGACAGGTTTATTTAGGTGCCTGGAGGTTGGGCCAGGCTGTCCTATGCCTGCAGCATGCCAGAGGGCACAGCGACTGCAGTGACGCCCGGGGAGGGGACACATCTGAAAACAGGAGCATCTGCCACAGGCTAAATAGGCTCTTTTGGAACCAAGTGCACCTGACACATGAAAAAGTGCAGATTTAGAAGGAAGTGACGGAGGGAACACGGAACAGAAAGCAAGCTTGTGGAAATGCTCATGACAGGAAGTAGAGACAGGCCACAGGAAGGAGACTGACCAGCAGTATGGAGCAAGCCTGGGGAGAAAGCCCCCACAGAACTGCTGACCTCAACTTCCGCAACACCAACACCTGCCAGACACACAGGCAATCAGAACACCGACCCTCTGGGACCAGTCGAAAGCCGTGCTGGTGTCCAGGAGCCTGAGACAGGGCCCCTGGTGACCCCTAGCTATCCCATCCTTCCTCCCTGGATGGGACTGAGGGTCCCTCTGGCACCTTCACAAAAACTAAGAGTCCAGCATTGCCTGGACCCAGTACCACCAAAAGCCATCCAACCACCCTGCACCTGCTTAGCTGGGAAGAACTAAGCATAGGCACAGAGCTTATGATAAACATTGTTCGGTATCCAGAGAGAACTCAATAACGTTTCTGATATCACTGTATTACTTGGCACTTGATACCATAAACTGCCACTTATCTCTCATCTTATTAAAAAAAAAATCCAGCCCCTCTTCGGTGGGCGAGAGGCATGGCCTCTTCACTTCCTCCTATCAGCGCTCTTCGTGGTAGATGTTCCACCAACGTTGAATGATAATCACCTCCACCTACCTCCAGAGAATACTGCCAACTCCCCGAGCCTAGACAGAACTATTGCTCCAGGAGAGCCAAACATCACAAATTACTTTAAAGGTAAGGTCTCAAAAAATGAATAAGGTCACAATTGGTAGGTAGAGATGTAACAGAGCAAGAAAAGTGTCAACAATATAATACGATGGTGGGTGTGAAGATGGTCACCATATAATTCTTTCAATTTGCCTACATACTTGAAATTCTTCATCACAAAATGTTGGCAAAAAGTTAAGTTTTTTTAAATCAATAAAGATATCTCTAACCTAAACAACTTTATCAATCATTTGGACTTAACAATTTTATAGAATATTCCATCCCAAATCGGCTGAGTTTACGTTCTTCTCAGCAGCACATGGATCCTTCTCCAAAACAGATCATCTCCTAGTCCATAAAAGTAAGCTTAGCAATTATAAAAGAAGTAGATATAATCCCATGTATTCTGTGAGACCACAACGGTATGATCTTAGCAATTAACAGCAAGAAAAACAACAGAAATTACATAAGCACTTGGAGATTGAATAATATCCTCTTAAATGAAGAATGGATCAAAGATGAAATTAGAACAGAAATCAAGAAATTCTTGGAAATGAATAAGATGATGACACAACATATCGAGATCTATAGGACAGCATGAAAGCATTCTTAAGAGGTAAATTGATAGCACTGAATGCCTTCATCAAAGTCAGAAGAGTCCAAATAAATAAACTGATGCTCCAACTCAAATCCCTACAAAAAGAGGAACAATCCAATCCCAAATCCAACAGAAGGCAGGAAATAACCAAGATCAGAGCTGAAATCAATGCGACTGAAAACAAACAAACAAAAAGAAATACAAAGAATCAACGAAGAGTTGGTTCTTTGAAAAAAAAAATAAAACTGACACATCCTTAGCCAATCTCATCAAAAGGAAGAATGAAGTGAAGCAAATTAACAAAATCAAAGAAGAGAATGGAGACACCAGCACTGACTCAACCAAAATCCAGAGGTTTATCAGAATTTATTTTGAAAAACTATATTCTTCGAGTTTGATAATCTGGAAGACATGGAAAAATACCTAGCCACATACGGCACCCCCAAATTAACACAGGAGGACTAAACGAACCAATCTCAGGTAGTGAAATTGAAACAGCAATCAAAGGCCTTCTAAAAAAGCAAAGCCCAGGACCTGAGAGATTCTCAGCAGACTTCTACCAGACCTTTACAGAAGAATTAAAACCTCTCCTTAGCAAGCTAGTCCATGAAATTGAAAGGGGTGGAACCCTCCTAAATACTTTTTATGAGCAAATATAACCCTGATACCAAAACCCAAGACAGACACATCAAGAAAAGAAAACTACAGACCGATTTCCCTGAAGAACATAGACACAAAAATCCTTAATAAAATTCTAGCCAACTGCATCCAAAAACACATCAAAAAGATAATACAGGAGCTGCAGCGGTGGCTTGGCGGTTACAGTGCTTGCCTGGCATGTGTGAGGACATGAGTTCAAACCTCAGCACCATGTACACAACAAGGTGTCAGAGCAATGAAAGTCACATGAAAAACTAAAGTAAGTTGACTATTTCTCTCTCTCTCTCTCTCTCTCTCTCACTGTTCCTCTCTCTAAAAAAATAAATAAATAAATAACATATCATAATCAAGTGGGCTTAATTCCAAGAATGCAAGGATGGCTCAACATACACAAATCAATAAATGTGATTCACCACTTAAACGGAATTAAAGACAAAAACCATATGATCACCTCAATTGATGCAGAGAAGGCCTTTTATAAAATTCAACACCCATTTATGCTCAAAACTCTGGAGAAATAAGGATCAAAGGAACATACTTTCATTTTGTAAGAGCCATTTATGACAAACCCATAGCCAACATTATACTTAATGGAGAAAGAGTGAGCTATC
Source organism: Aplodontia rufa (assembly GCA_004027875.1). Taxonomy (NCBI): domain Eukaryota; kingdom Metazoa; phylum Chordata; class Mammalia; order Rodentia; family Aplodontiidae; genus Aplodontia; species Aplodontia rufa. The sequence goes on from PVKS010004116.1 coordinate 18,698, forward strand.
AGACAAGAGAAGGTAATCAAAGGAATTTGAAAACAAAAAGAGGAAGTCACGCTATCTCTACGGATGACATGATCCTATACACAGCAGACCCAAAAAGCTCTATCATAAGATTTCTAGAACTTATAAATGGATTTAGCAAAGTGGCTGGTTACAAAATCAACACTCATAAATAGCTTTCCTATACTCCAGCAGCAATTCTGCCCAAGAAGAAAGCAGGAAATCTGTCCCTTTCACAGTAGTCTCCAAAAGAGTAAAATACTTGGGCATTAATCTAACAAAGGATATAAAAGACCTCTACAATGAAAACTATTGAACATTAAAACAAGAAATTGAAGAAGATCTGAGAAGATGGAAAAACCATTCTATGTTCTAGGTTAGGCAGAATCAATATAATTAAAATGGCTATTCTGCCAAAAGCCCTGTACAGATTCAATGCAATCCCTATCAAGATACTAATGACATTCTTCATGGATATAGAAAAAGCAATTTTCAAGTTCATCTAGAATAACAAGAAATCCAGAATAGCCAAAACGTTACTAAGCAAGAAAGATGAAACAGGAGGTGTACAATACTTTAACTGAAATTATACTATATGGCTATAATAACAAAAACAGTGTGGTATTGATATCAAAACAGACATGAAGATCAATGGAACAGAAGAGAAGATACTAAAACAAACCCATAAGTCTTCAACCATCTGGCATTTGACAAAGGGGGCAAAAATATAGCATGGAGGAAAGACAGCCCGTTCAATAAATGGTGCTGGATGAACTGGACAGTCGTGTGCAGACAAATGAAATTAGATCCTTATCTCTCACCCTGCATAAAAATCAAATCAAAATGGATGAAAGAATTAGGAATTAAACCAGCACTATACAACTGCTAGAAGAAAAAATAGGATCAACACTCTATCACATCAACGTAGGTAGCTCCTTCCTTAACAAGACTCCCATAGCACAAGAATTAAAGCCAAGAATCAATGAGTGGGATGCCATTAAACCGAAAAGCTTCTGCACAGCTAAAGAATTAGTTAAGACTGTCAAGAGAGAATGGGCGAAAACCATTGCTTGCTATGCCTCCGGCAGGGGACTAATATCCAGAATGTACAAGGAACTCAAAAAACTGAACACCAAAACCTCAAATAATCCAGTCAATATGTGGGCTAGGGAACTAAATAGAAAATTCTCAACAGAGGAAGTTCAAAAAGTCAATAAATATATGAGAAAATGTTCTACATAACTAGCAATCAGAGAAATGCAAATCAAAACTTCACCGAAATTCCACCTCGTACAATCAGAGTGGCAAAAATGAAGAATACAAATAATAACAGATGCTGGAGGGATTGTGGGAAGAAAGGCACACTAACAACTGTTGGTGGGACTGAAAACTTGTACAGCCACTCTGGAAAGCAGTGTGGAGACGCCTCAAAAAATTAGAGATGGAACCACCTTATGATCCAGCTATCCCAATCCTGGGCATTGTCCCAAAAGAACTAGAATTGGCATACTACGGAGACACAACTACATCAATGTTTATAGCAACTCAATTTACAATCACTAAACTATGGAACCAACCCAGAGAAAGAGGAGTCGGGGACAAGATGGAGTCCCCAAGAGCATGCCCTAGTGAACCACCTCCTCTAGTCACACCCCACCTGTTTCCAGCTACCACCCAGGAGTTCATTCAGCTGGATTAATTTGCTGGATTGATCCACTCATGAGGTCAGAGTTCTCATCATTGCCTAACGCCCCACTTCTGAACCTGGGTGCAGTGGGATCGTGCTTTCAAACACAAGCTCTTCGGGGGCTTTCCAGATCCAAACCATCACATCCGGCTTTTCAACAAAGGTCTGTGCTTTTCCTTTTGCCCTTTGGTCCCCAAATGTTGGAGCTGACTCTGTTTCCAAAACCAGCAAACTGGTTTCAAGGCTGCTCCTGTCCCCGGTCTCTTTCAGAGATGTCCTGTCTTGTGCTGTCTCTGTGAAGCACTCAGGGCTGCTCAGGGCCCTTGACACAAAGCCCCAGGTGTCCCAACACCTGCTCACCAGACATCATGATGCCACTAGGAATGTGGGGCCTGGGGACAAGCCCCAGGGATGGCTTCTTAACTTTGTCCACCTCATGTCCCTACCATGACTGCAAAGAGCAAAGGCGTCACTCAGCTTTCATGGTGGCCCCATAACCAAAGGGACATGGATGGGGGACTGGAGGGCCAGGGAGGATCCTGGCTGATTCCCAGGGGCTTCTCAAAGGACAGGCGTCCCTCACTGAATGAATGGTTTCAAAAACTGTGATATATATACATACGTACATACATACAATGGAGTTCTACTCTGCTATTAGAATGATATCATGGCATTTGCAGCCAAATGGATGGAAATGGAAAAAATTATGTTGAGTGAAATATCCCAAACACAGAGACATAGGGCCAAATGTTTTCTCTCATATGTGGAAGCTACTGTAAAACCTAAGACAGGATGACAGTGAGCTGAGTTTAAGTAACAAATTCACCATAGTTGAAATATCACATAAGCTGAAGGAACCAAACCTATGAAGTTGGCAGGAGAAGGGGGGGAGGCAGGGAGGGGAGGGAAAGACAAGGGGGGTTATCAATACAACTGGGAATACTCGACTCCCATTAGAAGCCTAGCTGTACACAGGCAGGCAGAGAAACTCAGAAATTTCAAAAACTAATATACATGTATATGCCTACTTCCAATTATAGCATGGGGATATTACAGAGGAGACATGAGATCAGGCAATGAATGAAGAAGGGGAGATCCTAGACTAGGATTGGCCTTCACTCACTATGTTGACATCCACGTATGCATGAATTTGTAACACAATTCCCTCTGATATGTAAGACTATGTTAAACAAATTTTAAAATGTCAGTTTCTATGGTGTTATTTAAATATAAATTTGTCTGCAAATATAGCCCACAATTCAATGCATAAGCAGCCAGGTAAGTCAGACTCAGTCTGCAGTTTGAGATCAAAGAACAGAGACTTTGACTTGTTTTTGATACTCTTTCCTTTAGATAAATGACTAAGCAGTAATTTCCTTCCACACATAATTGAACCTTCTGGGCAGTTAATGGAAGAATACTCTACTGCAGAGAAAGGATGAAGTAGGGGTTATGTTTACAAACTCCCTTCAAAATGGAGACCCAGGCAGCAGTCACCACCCAGCTAAAAATGACATAGAACATCCTTGGTCAGCCACACCTCCTTTTTGCCTCTGCCAGGCGGCACCTCTAACTCCTCACCTGCTCCTTTTAATTCTGCCAGATGAGCAGGCAACCTGTTCTGCGTCACAGGACTCTTGGAGGGAATTTGTAGCATTAAGTGTAAACACTCTGGGCTCCTGGGCTATCTTTGTTTTATAGACCTGAAGGTATTGACGGAACATCTTCCAAGGAAGAAGCAACCTGCAACTCACCAAGAACTTCTACAAAATGAGTTTAGTTTGAGTTGGCCCTTCAGTCATTCTGCACCCTCAAATCCACCTGACTTTCTGACTCAGTTTATCCACAGATCATTTCAGAGACCAAAAAGTGCCCATACAAGTGGGGGGGCAGATGTGGTAGACCGAGGGAAAGAGTTTAAGAAAGATCTCCATGCATTTACCTTTTCTGATTCTACCTTAGGACCCTTCCCAAAGGTTTCTTGCTTATTTTTCTATTAAATTGTCCCTCTCACCTGGTGTGCACTGGGCTGCAAACGCAGTTTGCTGTCTGCCAAGTGCAGAGACTGCTCAAAAGTGATATCAGGGTCCAAAGAGGTGGGAGGAAGCAACACAACTTGCATTGTTCCTGAAAAATTGGGTTTACCCAGCTTCACCAGGCAGGAGGTGATTTGAGTCAGCCTGGCTTTCATCCCAGTCTCTGTACTTGGGCGACAGGTGGGCCCCAGCAGTGCCACCAATAGCATATGTCGGAGCGCACCGCCCTGACCATCTGCCCAGCTAATCCCAAGACAAGCAGATTTGCTCCCTCCGCTGCCCAGGAAGAAGGCTAGACAGGCCCTCTGAAGCTCCATTCTCTAAACCGCGGGGCTCCGGAGATCTGCTTCTCCTGTCACTCCAGTCTCAAGGTTGGAGGGAGGGCACCAACTGAACCCGGCCCAGCGCGGGCGCGTCCACGTTCCCGGAACGGGGCAGGGGCGGCACCCTCCAGGTGTGCAGGAAACAGCACAGCAGGTCCAGCCCCTCGCCTCCTCCCCTTCGAGAGTCAGGACAAACGTAGCCGATGCGGGGGCGCCGCTGCCCCCAACTTCCCCGGAGGAGCCGGGACTCCAGTGCCACGACCCTGCGCCACGGCGGAGGGGGCGCGGCGCTGCGCTTACCTGGGCCGGCGCCCGGCCGGGCGGGGTCTCAGCGGATGCTCCGCGGCTGGGCTAGCGGGCTGGCCCGGCCCCGGCCGCAGGCGAGAGGGCGGGCCGGAAGCGCAGGCTAGGCCCGCGCCCATTGGGCAATCTCGCCATGACGCACCGGCCTGGGGGCGCGCTATTGGCTGCTGCGCGCCGCCTTGAGCGGGCTTAGGGAGTGGAGGGTCGCGCGCCCACCCACTTCCGGTGTCGCGCGGGGTCTGTGCTGGACGGGTGGGTCCCCGCTCGCTCCGGCTAGCGAAACCCGGTGCCGACCTCCTGCCGCGCCCCCAGGACCCGGCTGCGGGAGCGGAGCAGGCTGGGTGGACGCGGGGCCCGCAGGCGAGGAGATGGGGAGGGCCGGGAGGGTGTCGGGTGACCCGCTTCTGGGACCGGAGGAGTAGGGAGGAGGCAGGCAGCAGGGGTCTGGGTGGGTTCCTTCCAGCAGAACTATTGCCCTCGAGCGCACAAACTTAAGCGCACTTGGAAACGTGGGATCTTCTGACTATAGTGTGGCGTGTTGTCAGTGTTAGGCTCAAACCCTCTTTCTAATGACAACCTAGTTAAAGCGAAGATAATTAATAATAGTAATATGTGAGTGCCAGGCAGAGATAAATGCTTTACGCTTCCTCTCCGCAACCCAGAGAGCAGGGGTTGGTGTTATTCCCATTTTACAGATGAAGACTCAGGCTCAGAGGATGAGTGGCTCACACTGTAAGTGATGGACTCTGGGGATTTGAAACGGCTCCATATGGCCTGGGAGAAAAGTGGAGAATGAAAAAGGGATATCTAGTGAAAGGCCAGGCACAGCCTGACACAGAGGCTAAAACAGTGCCACTCGGATCTAGTGTCCCCCATGTTAGAGTTTGCATCTGGAATGCCCTTCAAAGCCCACCCCCACCCCCACCCCTCCGTTTTAAAGGCTTTGTCCCCAGGTTAGGACTCTGGGAGGTGGTGGGAACTTTTAAGAGGTGAGGCCTAGTGGGAGATCGTTAGGTAATTGACGGTGTACTCTTAAAGGGGATAATAGGACCCCAGCCCCTTCCTCTTTCTTTCTTTCACTTCCCAGCTATGAAGTGAGTAGTTTTGCTGTCCATGGTGCCTAACCACAGGCTCAAAAACAACTGGGCCAATAGATCGTGGACTGAAACCACCAAAATAAACCTTTTTTCTTTATAATTTGATTATCTTAGGTGTTTGTTACAGTAATGGCAAGCTGATGAATGTACCCACCTCCTGTCTGTATTCTTGCTTCTTTTTTAAAAATTTTTATTAAGGAGTTATTTTACAATTCGTAAATGCGTATAAAGTAACAATATGATATGCATGTTCTTAAACCAGAATTACCTCTACATCCCTCACACCCTGCTTGCTTCTTTCTGAGAATGCAAATAGACTTCCCTGACAGTCATGGCTGGCTGGGAAGCCCCACTCGGGCCTGCTCCAGTGGAAGAAAGAGCAAAACCCTTCTGCTAACCCTGGATGGCTTTATGGAGCCCTACATCTAACCTTGACCCTGTCTTACACCTGAGGGATTAGTGTTTGTGGACTTTGTCTGGAAGTGTGCCTCAGAGAGGCAAAAGGTGTTCCTCAGAGGATGATTAGGGTGCTATTAGCAGGAGGAGGATGAGTGGCCACTGGACTGCAAAAACATTAGCGTGGAGCCAGAGACCTGGATTCGGTTGACTGTGGCACTTGTAGCCATTTTTCCCCTTTGGTTTCAGTTTCCTCATTAAAAGAAGCCTTGAGTTGGACACAGGGGTGCCCACTATTATCCTAGTGGCTTGGGAGGCTGAGGCAGGAGGACGATCACAAGTTCAAAGCCAGCTTCAGCAACCTAGTGAGGCCCTGGCTCGAAATAAAAAATGAAAAGGTCTGGGGTTGTGACTCAGTGGTTAACCACCCTAGGGTTCAATTGCTGGTACAAAAAGAAGCATTAGTTAGGGGGCTGTCCATGGTCCCTTACAGTGGCTCCTGTATTGTGACAAAGTTCCACACCAGTTTCCTTGAACTTAGGGTCTGATACAGAAGCCCTGGGGACCCCTGTCCTCTCTCTGGGGGACCCTTGCTCTTTCGGTTTGTGCAAACCACCCATCAGTGGTCAGGAGGTCTGTTTTTTTCTACTCTGATCACAAGGAATAATCCTCGTTCCCATTTTGCTTTATCATTTCTACCTCCTTCATTTCTTGTTTCCTCTCTGTCCTAACCTTGCCATTTCTTTCCAGGCCAGACAACAGGGGGATCAGATCCTCACTCTGTCACTTACAGTGTGAGTCCCTCAGGCTGTGAGCCTGCGTCCTCATCTGTAAGTTGACCATCGCCTGCTTTTCTGGGTTGTATGGAGGATGGAGTGAACAGTATGGCGTTTAGCACGTCATTATTGTATCCTCTGCGTATTTTGACTTAGGGTACTTGGCCCTGTGCTTCATTGCTTACTTGAGAGGCAACACAGGGCTCATTACCCTTCCACAGGACAGACAGAGAACTGTTAGCCTGGTGACAGACTTGCTGCGTCTATGTGTGGTGTTGGAGACCGGGAGGGATAGCTGAGGATTGAGGGTGGGCTCTTGCCCTCAGGTGAGAGCTTAGGCTCTTGCCCACCAGCCCTGTCCTCCTGGGGAGCCTCTCTTCTGCCAGTTCTCCTGAGCTTTGCTACCATTGGCCTGGCCCAGCTGTAGGCGTCCTGCACATGGTGCCCACTGTCTCAGGTGTCTCGCTCGCCTTTCTTCTCTTTTCCGCTCCCATTCAGCCTTCAGGCTCACAGCAAAGGTCGCCTTATAACCCAAGGGAAAGCAGGCCTGCATTTTGATCCCTCATAATTTGTTCGTTCTCCATCTGACCCCTCACGTGTCGTATTAGCATTGTTTGTTTTCTCTCTTGTCTCCCTCACCGGGCTGTGAGATCTTTGAGGGAGCGGTATTTTCAAACATTGGAATTTCTAGGGGTTAATGATTGCCTAACTCATAATAGGCTCTGGATTTATATTAAAGGAATGAATACTGTACCCGTTGGCCCCGCAGAGAACCAGCAGGTCATGCACTGAAAAGTGTTGGGAAAGTCTCAGGAAAAGGGCAGAGATTAGCAGAACTGGCCAGTCCATGTCTTACCGCCACCATTAACGAGGCAGAGGTGGCTAGCTCACCCTTTCTGATAGCCTATTTCATAGTCATAGTTAGATTTTTTTTTCTTCTGTGAAAACGTTTTTGCTGGGAATGCACTCTTAATCACTTACATTTTCACTTACATTTTGCTCAGGGTCACACCTCCTTTGTAAAGATAGTCACATGTCTGGCAGTGAGCCTGGTCCTCCTGGGTGGACCCTGGCCAGCCCTGCTTCTTGGCTTTATTTGTCTCTTCTCCCCACGTGAACCTGGAGTGGCCAGTTCCTTCCTTTCCACTCTGCTAATTAAATCAAGCACAGTGTTTGCCCGTTCCTTGTGGCAATTAACACACTAAGTGGAGCAGCTAAAACCATCTGCAGGAAAGTGAAACCTGAAGTTCATGTTCATGTCCAGATTCTCACGTCAAAACCCATGTGACGGCGCCCTTCAGCGAAGTGATGTTTCATTTCTAAAAATCAAATCAAACACCCACCCCTGCCATGGTTTGAAACCCAAAAACCTCTAAAACTTAAAACAGACAAACAGTGGCCCAAACCCAGAGATGATTGGAGCTTGCTCAGGCATAAGGAAACCCAGGACTGCTGGAATATGTCAAGTCTTGCAAACATGGCCAAATCAAACCTTCATGTGACAGTTGCAGATTCTTCCTATCAGTTCTGTCCTTTGTTACCACTGTTGTTTCTTCACATCGGCCGGAGATGTCTTCATCCTGGGCTGAAAAGGTGCTGTGGAGAGAGGAATATAAGAGAGGGCACGAGAGGCCACGTGCAACCGGTAGGGGGTTGAGTTCTGTGCAGAAAGGTGCTTAATTAAGGATGAGCAAGGTAAACGATATGGTCGGTCGTTGGTAAAGTACAAGGATCAGGAGTAGGAACCAGCTTCATTCACTAAACAAACTACTCTCCAGGAAGCAAAATAGAATTTGCATTCCTACCCTTCTTTGAAGTCCCCACTCTTTATGTACCTGTAGGCATTTGCTCCTGTGTGTTTAGGAGGGGACTGGAGCTTGCTTTATCATTACTCTGTTCTATACTTCATGAGGAGCTTCTAGTGATGGTAAAATGACAAGGTTGACTTCAAAATCAAAGTATAATCTGTATGATACGTGTATGTAAAAGGAGCGTACCTGGAACTGGGGGCAGAACTCCATGGTACAGTGTTTGCCTAGCACGTTCAGGGCCCTGGGTTTGATCCCCAGCATTGCAAAAATTAAAAAATAAGTAAAAGGAATATACCTGTATATTTTTACTCTAGAAATACAATTTGTCAAATCAGTTATTGAAACTAAATGATCCGCCAGGCGTGGTGACACACCTGTAATCCCAGTGGCTTGGGAGGCTAAGGCAGGAAGATTGCAAGTTCAAAGTCAGCCTCAGCAACTTAGGGAGAACCTGTCTCAAAATAAAAATGGCTGGGGATGTGACTTAGTGGTTAAGCACCACTAGGTTCAATACCTGGTACCCCCCCCAAAAAAAGAAATAAAATGGTTTTTCCTTGTGTTTGTGCTCTACAATCATTTACACAAATGAGTTTTAATGGTGTCATGAACTTCCAAGTGATTTTTTTCCATTCCAAGCCCCATCTGCTCTCTTTCCAACACAGAAATGGAACTTTGCCAACTGTGGCCTGATGTGCACTTCCTGGCCCCTGCTCTGCTGAGCCTCCCCGTACAGCCACGGGAGGCAGGAGGCTGAGGGTCCGTGTTACGCAGCCAGTGGTGGAACTTGTATAGTATTTGGTTATGCCACTCTACAGTGAGAGGAGACATCTGAAACACACAGCAATGAAAAGCCATCCACAGCGATCAGAATCAAGATTAGCAATGAAGCACTGCATTTTCCCAAGTTTTGAGAAAAGCGTCAGGAAATTTTACTTGTGAGAGTAAAAGGGGATGCTGGATCAGAGGCCTAAATGTATGGCCACTCTAGGACAGATGTAGATGAGAAAGACAACAAACCCTGTAAGAGATAATAAAGGGGCTGGAGCGGTGGCTCAGTGGTTATGGCTCTTGCCCAGCATGCACAAGGATGCGAGTTCAAACCCCAGCACCCACGTATACAACTGTCAGAGCAACAAAAGCTGCATGAAAAATTAAAGTTTCTCTCTCTCTCTCTCTCTCACTGTCCCTCTCTCTTAAAAAAAAAAAGGAGAGAGAGAGATAATAAAAGAAATATCCTATCTGGGCATGGTCTGTAATCCCATCTAGTCAGGGGACCGAAGCAAGAGGATCTCAAGTTTGAGATCACCCTGGACAACTCAGTAAGATGCTAAAGATGCTGCTCAGTGGCATCGTACTTGCCTTGCATGCACAAAGCCTGGAGTTCAATCTCTAATACGAAAAAAAGAAAAAAATCTAAAAGATCTTGAAAACACAAGAATTAAAAAAAGACATAAAAGGAACCAACATTTAACTACTTTAAAATCAAGAGCTTTTCTTTATGAAGACACCATTAAGAAAGGAGAAAAAGCTGGGCACAGTGGCGCACACCTCTAATCCCAGCAGCTTGGGAGGCTGAGACAAGAGGATTGCAAGTTCACAGCCAGCCTCAGCAATTTACCAAGACTCTATCTCAAAATAAAAAAGAGCTGGTGATGTTTCTCAGCAGCTAAGCACCCCGGGGTTCAATCCCCAGTACTGCCACCAAAAAAAAAAAAAAAAAAAAAGTGGGGGTGGAGGGGAGGAAGTCAAGCCACAGAGAGGAGACATCTGAAACACACAACAACGGAAGCTGAATCCAGAACGTAGAAAGAACTGCAGATCAATAGGACAAAGCCACATGCAAGTAGGGGGGGAAAAATGGCAAAGGAGTTTAACAGGCGCTTGGAAAAAGGGAAGGAAGCGTTGCTCCACCTCAGTGGTAGGCAGGGAGATGCCCGCCAGCAGGCCAAATGGGATGAGTTGGTGCCGTCACTGGGGAAACTGGTGACATCACCTAAGAAAGCTGGAGACAGGAGCTCCCTGAGGCCTTCAACAATGTGCCAGGCAGAGAACACACAAGGAGTCCTTAGCAGCATCTCTAACAGCCCCGACGTGCGTCCCCAGTGGGGTGGATAGCTAATCGTGATACAGTCCTGCAGTGGAATGTTGTTGTTGGTTTTTTGTTTTTTTTTTTAAAGAGAGGGACAGTGAGAGAGACAGAGAAAGAGAGAAAGAACTTTATTTAGTTTTTCACATGGCCTTCGTTGCTCCAACACTCAGTTGTGAACGTGGTGCTGGGGTTTGAACCTGGGTCCTCGTCCTTGCCAGGCAAGCGCCGAAACCGCTGAGCCACCGCTCCGGCCCCCAGTGGAATGTTTTGGGGAAAAAAACGGAATAGGGCACAACTAAATGTGACTTGTGCTAAGAGCCTGTGTGATCCCATCTATATGTGAAGTTCAAAAACAGGCAAGAACTTCATTCCAATGTTTGAGGATGAAAGTGGAAAGGCAGTCGGGCACGGGGCTGCACCTATAGTCCCCATGACTCGGAAAGCTGAGACGGGAGGATCCTAAGATCAAGGCCAACCTCAGCAATTTAGTGAGGCCCCATCTTAGAATAAAAACTAAAAAGGACTGACGTGCACTCAGCAGGAAAGTGCCCCTGGATTCCATCCCTAATATAGAAGAGAGAGAGAGAAAAAAAAGAGGTATAAAGGCCAGGAAATGATCACCATGTTACCATAGCAATGAGGATGGGGATGCTTTGGGGCACCAAAGGGACTTGGGGTGTGTGCCAGTTCTTGACGTGGGTGGTGCTTACTTACGTTTCGCTTTGTAATGGTTGGTTCACAACATTTATATCCTTACATGCTTTTCTTTGTATCATATTTTATAGCTAAGACAGGTTTTTCTTTCTTCCTTAAAAAGGATATGGTAAAAAGCAGCTGCCCTGCTTTTACATGAATGGGATAACTAATCCAGTGTCATACCTGATTTCTTAAAAAAACATGTCTTGGGCTGGAGCAGTAGTTCAGTGGTTGGAGCGCCAGGACCCAGGTTTGAATCCCAGCACCATGTATACAACTAAGCATTGGAAAAACAAAGGCCAGATGAAAAAATAAATAAATAAATGATGCTCTCTTTCTTTCTCTCTCTCCTTTTTAAGTGAGAAAGAGAAAGTCAATTTTATTTAATTTTTCATGAGGCGTTCGTTGCTCCAAGACTTAGTTGTGTCCATGGTGCTGGGGTTCCAACCCGCATTCTCATGCGTGCCAGGTGAGTGCTGTAACTATTGAGCCACCACTCCAGCCCCCCTCTCTCTCTTAAAAACAAACAAACAAAAAAGCCAGGTCTTGAGTAACTCAGAGAAATGACAAGATGATTTGCCCCGGAGGGCCCTGAGGTGTTGGCAATGCCATCAAGGATGAATAGAAGTCCCAGGCAAGTCATTTCCAGAAGAGTAAGAGAGAAAAAACACATTATCTAGAAATAACGCTGCATACGAAATGCGCTTCAGAATATGTGCATAAAACCAAATTATTAAACCTTATCAGTAGACATCACTTTCATTCTCATTCTCAGAAAGTTGAGCCAGGGGCTGGGGATGTAGCTCAGGGTGGAGCTCTTGCCTAGCATGTCAGGGCTCTGAGTTCAGTCCTTTGCACCCAAAAAGAGATTGAGCCAAAGTTGACCAAATCTTTTGAGGGAGCTTCCCTTGGGGAAAGAGTAGCTCCCTCCATACATGGCAGACGCAGTAGCTGCTTTTAGCCCCAGCTGACTTTATCTACTTGGGAGAAGGTAATTTGCCCGAGTTGACACAGCTCGTCAGAATTCCTAAGTAGCAAACCAAACCTGAAAGGGAATCTGCGGTAGTGGATGCTGTGTAGCTCGCGGAATCAACAGAAGGTTGAACAGCCAGGTCAGAAAACGGAAGCCAAGGGCCGCAGAGAGGCGGGCACTGCCACAACTGATCGGGGTGTGGCATTGGTGCTGCTGAGCATGGCCCCATTGCCACTGCCTCCACCCGGTTCTGGACCCTGGATGCTGGGTGTGTCTGCCACAGGTGGAATGAGTTCCTAACTCTGTCTTTTTCGGTCACTCACTGCAGACCTAAAGCCATAGGCTTGTGTATCAGTGAGCTAACATCATAGCTGAGACATGTCCTTTGCCCACAGCCTAGGGACTGGGGGTTTGAAGGGCAGAGTACCCTCCCTTTAACCACCCTGCTCTGGGAAATCACTGCTTCTCTACACTTCGTGCAGAATGCTCCGGCACCAGACATGGTTCTTCTCCCACATCAACCAGTGCTGTGGCACCCACAGGATATCCTGCCATTCAATTTCATTCCAACACCATCTCCCTGGAGTTAGCATCAGATCCCACAAGTTAAGGGCTCAGTTCCACAAGACCACCCACTTCAGATGCATGGGCCTCCTATACTTGTGACCAAATGGCTATAAAGCAGCCGTTCCCATGACCGCATCCTCAGACTTGGTCATTTGCTGGAATGGCAGAAGTCAGGGAAACACTTCTTTTGATCACTCACTCCAAACTCAAACTAAAAGCAAAGTGATTTAATCTGTGGCGGTCTTAGGAATTGCAATTTGGGAGACATGAGTTAGACAACTCAGAATCAGTGAACAAGGCAGAGGGGGAGCTTGGGTTGAGAAGGAACAGGGATTGTAACTGAGAGCCAATAAGATTAAAAAAAATTTTTTTAAAGAAAGAGGGGACAGTGAGAGAGAGAGAAAGAGAGAAGCAATGTTTATTTAGTTTTTCATGTGACTTTCATTCCTCAGACACTTCACTGTGTACGTGGTGCTGGGGTTTGAACTTGTGTACTCGTGCATGCCAGGCAAGCTTTGTAACCCCCAAGCCACCGCTCCAGCCCCAAGATAAAAATATTTAAGCAGAATGGAAATGTTCATAAAACAAAAATTTGATAACTCTTCGTGTGTGTGCATGCGGTGCTGGGGATGGGACCCAGGGCCTTGGACGCTGAGCAAGTGCTCGACACTGAACTACACCCCAGCCCCTGCTAACTGCCTGATACACATCTCATTCCAGTCGTTCCACATGCCTGTGGTCGCATTCCTCGGCAGCAGCCAAATCCTGGATCAATCCTCCCCTGATGGCCTCCCTGCTCTTCCTTGAAAGGCTTTTCTGATGATTTCATCATGGTTTCGCTTTCATTTTTACATTCCTCCCTTTGATCACGATCTCTTCAAAGAAAAGCAGCAACGATCAATCTTTGGGTTGTGTGTTGATTTGTGCAGGTCTCATCCCTTGGAGCTGGAAAGACTCGTCCCCAGGAACCATTCCAGGGAGGAGGGAAAGAGGTGACTGGATGGAGAGCTTGGGGTCACATGTGAGCGATGAAGAGGCCGTCAGAAGCACGGGTCAGGCAACACCTAATATTCTCCATCAGAGGACGCCCAGTAAGGGTGGGGGATCATTCCCAGTCATTATGGAAGTGTTGTTTTGGCATGAGAAATGGTTACACGGTGTGCAGGATCTTATAGAATATTATAAAGAGAAAAGCATTGGGTAATTTATAAAGACAAGTATTTTACACTCCAGGTCGCAAATTCTGGAAAAGTTGACTGCATCTGGTGACCCCATTTGCCGGATGACTAGTGATTTTAACTTGAGGTCGCCAGTGGCTTCAGTGGCTTGTTTGGGAAGGGTAAATTACTTTTAAGTGAGAAATATGAATCTATGAGAAACTGAAAGAATCTATGTCTTCCAGTTTAGCAGTACAAAGGTTAGTCAATAATACCCGATAACCTTTTCACGAGATTGGAAAGGACTTTTATGAAGGTGGTGTTTTTAGTACAGTCATCAGGCTGAAGACTGTGTGATAGTGTGACGAGATTTTTCTACAAGGGCCTTTGCTAGTTCTTCATAGTAAGGAAGGACAGCTCCTTGAGCGAGAGAGATCTCGAGTCCTTTATCTGATCTCATCGATCTGCTGGTGATCATTTTCAATAGGAGTCGGTCTGAGGTTCAGTTACACCAGGGGCAGAGCCTTATCCAAGACAAAGTGCAGGTTTCCAGTAGTTTAAGATTCCATCAATCCTGAGGACTCAGGTTGTTATGCGCAGTGGAAGTGACGGAATTTGGCCGGATTTGGCAAATAGACCGAACACTTGCTTGTCTAACAGACTACATGCTCTGCCATTATGCAGCTCAGAGGGCACCCAGAAAAGGGTGATCTTTTAAAAGTAGTGTTTTACTGACTGCCATGCCATGGCTGTGGTCCTGTGATGGAGAAGACTTCCACCAGCGAGGGAGCATCCAGGTCGGTACTGATATATAACACATTTACAGATACAACTAAAGGAAGGCTAACCCTCCTTAATGCATAATGCGTTCCATGTAATTTAGCCCTATTATGTCTCTTTTGGTCTTTCAATATTCCTCTAGAAATTAGTTTTAGGTCAAAAAGGCTTAATTTTAAAATTTGATTTTGGGGAGTTTATCAGGCACATTAAAAAATTCAAAACAATCAAAATAGGCCAGGTGCAGTGGCTTACACCTGTAATCCCAGCAACTGGGGAGGCTGAAGCAGGAGGGTCACAAGTTCCAGGCCTGCCCCAGCAACTTAGTGAGGCCCTAAGCAACTTAGACCCCACCTCGAAATGAAAAATAAAAAGAGCTGGGGTTGTGGCTTCGTGGTTGAGTACCCCTGGGTTCAATACCTGGTGCCAAAGAAGAAAAAAACAATCAAAATGGCATTGAAGATTATTATGAAATAAAACCAGAGGGACAAAAGATGTTAAAGACAAATAGAAGAGCCACATAGCTATAGAAGATCTTAATACTTTTAAGATTCATTTTTCCAAGGGCAAGACCCCATAAAAACAGCACGAAGCACATAGATATATATATTTTCTGTTTTGCTCTCTTCTTTTTTCTTGTAGCTCACTCCAGCGGTGGTTCAGAATTTCTTCTTTTGTGAATTACATGAAAATCTTGTTTAAAAGAGAAGTACAAATTTTACTTTTGTATCAGTGTACTATTAATAACAAAGCTAATTTTTTTAAAGAGAGAGAGGGACAGTGAGACAGAAAAACAATTTTTTGTTTAATTTTTCATCGCTCCAACACTTTGCTGCATACATGGTGCTGGGGTTTGAACTTGTGTTCTTGTGCGTGCCAGGCAAGCACCATAACCGCTGAACCACCACTCCAGCCTAACAAAGCTAATTTTAATAAAATCTAATAAATAAATAGCTTGATCACTTATTGATTTATTTATTTTTGGTACCGGGGATTGAACCCAGGGCACTTTACCTCTGAGCCACATCTCCAGCCCTTTTTTATATTTGATTTTGAGACAGGGTCTCTCTAAGTTGCCTACGGTCTCACTAAGTTGCTGAGGCTGGCCTTGAATTTGCGATCCTTCTGCCTCAGTCCCCTGAGTCACTGGGATTTCAGGGGTGTGCCACCACACCTGGTTCATCTCTTTATGTTAAATGATCTTGAAATGAGAGACAATTACTTTTATCTCAATGAGAACCATATACTGATGCCTTTCATTTAGCCTCTAGCCAAGAACAGCCACATGTTTATGCAGAATTGTTTTTGTTGTAGTTTTATACACATGTGTTAATTACAGTTTTAATTCCTAGCAATTGTAAACCAGCATTCTGCACACGAACACTATAATTTCTAGAATTGTGTTCCCTTTTAGGACAGTAGGATATATTTACTAATAGACCCAAATATATTCAGTTCTTAAATACCACATAGAGACAAAGTTACGTGGATTTCAAACTTATGCTTAATGACTTATATTTTCATATTTTGACTTGTTTGGAAATGCCCTTAATATTCAATGAATATTCATTATTTAATTTAGCAAAACTTTAAAGATGAGAAAACCCTTAAAGTAAATATATTATAAAAGTTATTAAAAATATAATTACAGAGCTGGAGTGGTAGCTCAGTGGTTAAAGTGCTTGGCTGGCATGCGCAAGGACCCAGGTTCAAACCCCAGCACCACATACACAGCTAAGTGTCAGAGCAACAAAGTCCAGATGAAAAAAATAATAAATAAAAATTGATTCTATCTTTCTCTCTTAAAAAAAATAAACAACAGTTATAAGCTGGGCATGGTGGTGCCCACTTGTACCTTCAGCAGCTCTGAAGGTTGAGGAAGGAGGATCACAAGTCCAAAGCCAGCCTCAGGAATGTAGACCCTAAGCAACTCAGTGGGACCGTGTGTCAAAATAAAAAAATTTAAAAAAAAGGCTGGGGATGTGGCTTGGAGTTCAATCCTTGGTACAAACAAAATAAATGTATAAGCTTTTATCCCATTTGTATCTACCCGATTTATGATCTTCAGTGTCTAATAGACATTAAACTTTTGTGTCTGAATTATTTTTAATGCTGATGGATACAATTTGTTTTAATTAGACCAGTAGTGTTTGTTTACTAAAGTCACACAACCTCAAAAGTCATCTGGGTTGGTGGCTCAGCGCTTAAAGCGCTTGCCTGGCTTGCGCAAGTACGCGAGTTCGAACCCCAGCACCACGTACACAATGAAGTCTTGGAGCAACAAAAGCCACGTGCAAAACTAAATAAAATTGATTCTCTCTCTCTCACACTGTCCTTCTCCCTTTCTTTAAAAAGAAAAATCATCTGGGTTAATTTTATTTTTCTAAGAGGAAGAAAATTTAGATTATAAGCATTTAATTAATGAGTCAAATAGAAGCCCTACAAATTCACGGTAGAAGAAAATCCACACATCTGTAGTCCACTCTGCTATAGTTTGGATGTTGAATGTTCCCTACAGGCTTGGTCCTCAGGGTCGTGCTGTTGATTGGGAGGGGCTATGAACCTGTAGGAGGAGGGGCCTGTGGAAGGACCTTCAGGTACTGGAAGCCTAAAGGGTGTCTTGGAACCCCAGCCCCCTTGTCTTTTGCTTCCTGGCCATGAGGTGAACAATCCCACCACAAAGTACCACTTTGCTGCATTGGTTCAAAGTAGTGGGGTATTCGGTCATGGTCTGGAACCTTCAGAATTGTGAGCTTAAAGAACCTTTTTCTCTTTATAAGTTAATTATCTCTGCTATTTTGTTATAGTAACAGAAAGCTGACATTGACACAAATACGTGGACAGAAATGGATTTCACAGTTTTTGCTTTGACACTTATAGCCATGTCTCAGGTCCTATTGTATAAATAAAGATGAACTAAAATGTAAAAATATTTCTTCCTTGTGGGAAGATGAGGTGTGTGCCTGATGAGCTTTATGAAAATCTCTTACACTGGGGGTGATGGCACATGCCTGTAATTCCAGCAACTCAGGAGGATCACAAGTTCAAAGCCAATCTCAGCAATTTGGTGAGGCCCTAAGCAACTTAGCAATACCTTGTCTCAAAATTTTAAAATATTGGGGCTGGAGCTGTCGCTCAGTGGTTACAGCACTTTCCTGGCCTGCTCAAGGAAGCAGGTTCAAACCCTGACACCACATACACAACAGAATGTCTGAGCAACAAAAGCCACATGAAAAACTAAATAAAACTGATTCTCTCTTTATCTCTTTCTCTCACTGTGCCTCTCTCTTTTAAAACAAAATTTAAAAGTTATATAAAAAAGGGCTGGGGAGGGGCCGGAGCAGTGGCTTAGTGGTTATGGTGCCTGCCCAGCATGCGCAAGTACACGGGTTCAAATCCCGCACCCAAGTACACAACTAAGTGTCAGAGCAACAAAAGCCATGTGAAAAACTCAATAAAAATTGGTTCTCTCTCTCTCTCTTTCTCTCTCTCTCTCTCTCTGTCCTTCTCTCTTAGAAAAAAAAAAAGGGCTGGGGATATGGCTCAGTGGTTACAGTGGGTTCAATCCCTGGTACCCCTCCCTCTAAAAAAAGAAAATCTCTTCCCAACAGATATATAAGTGTAGAAGTAACTGTTGGGAGTTGGTGAAGTCCTACATAGGTCCCAGTTGAAATGGAATGGGTGGGGACTTAAAAGCCATCAGAAGCTGGTTTGAGGGCCCTGCCATTGAGTTCTTGATTCCAAGAAGAGAAATTGAGAGACTGGTAGGGTTAAGGACAGGTGAGGTGGCTCTTGGGTCAATCAGGGCCTTAATAACCTTGTTCCTGGTTAGCACATCTGTATTCCTACAACGTTTGTCATAAGTGTTGAGAAAATGTAATTTCTCAAAGCAACTCTACTGAGGGCTGCTGCTAAGGATGCAGGGTTTACTAAAGTCCTGCTGTTGGTGCTGATGTATGTGCAATGACTTTTACAGGCCTTTAAAAACGACCAGATTCTTTAGGTTTTTGTTTATTTTGTGTGTTGTGGGGGTGGGGATAACACATGCCTTAGGGAGAATTGAAGGAGTTTGAGGAATTTGGTTTGGAGGTAATGTTCTGTGTGAGCGCTCATGAGCCGAGCGACCTGGATCCAAGCGTCCATAACTGTATTAGCCCTTTCTTTAGTTTTGTCTTTGTGATGCTAGGATTGGGGATTGAACCGAGGGTCTTCTCCTTGAATTACAGCCCAGCCCTTCTGTGTGTGTGTTTTGCACGTAGTAGGTGAGCATTCTACCACTGCGCTATGTCCCCAACCAATGGAAGCTTTTTTAAACATCCAGGACAGGGAGAGTTGTTTCCCTCAGGTGCTTGCCATCCTGAGGATTGGCTAAACAACCGAAATTAAACAGGCTGTTAGGTTTGTGTCAGGTGTTCAGTGCCAAAATTTTGAAAAGTTTTTCTCAAACTGAGGATAACAATCATAGATTCATTCATCCATCTGGCAGCTGAATGTACTGTTGGATGATACACCAGTCGATCAATGCATTTGGGAAATAGAATTGGCATTGTTTATGAAATTGTGGGACTAATTTCTGAGCTTCTGCCTGGTCTCTTTTACCCATTTTTTTAAAAATCCCCAGTAGGGTCATTTGAATTAGCCACTGTGATCTATTCCTTAGCCAAAACAAGAAGGGAGATTAATTGATATAAATGTGAAAAACCAAGATCAAATTGTTGAAAAAATTCAGTTGAGTCTTCCTTAACATTGGAACAATCTTCCACAATAGCATGTAATTCAGCTTTTGTTCAAGGAGCATAAGGAACAGTTCTAGTATTATCTTTATTAGTCTTAACTTTTAAAAGAGGTTATTAAAATAGGTGGGGTAATCAGAGCTCAACTTGAGTATAGAAAGGTAGGCTGAGAGAGAGAGAGAGTACGGAAAGTAAGATATTGGGATGGGGTGGGGGAAGACAAGGGAACTAGTGGGAATAGAAGGGACAGGAGAAAACATGCACTTAAAAACCCCAGAGGAGCTGGGCGTGGTGGCACACCATAAGCCCAGTGACTCGGGAGGCTGAGGCATGAGGATCACAAGTTCAAGGACAGCTTCAGCAACTTAGGCCCTAAATATCTCAGTGAGACCCTGTCTCAAAATAAAAATAAATTAATTAATTAATAAAAAGGGCTGGAGATGTGGCTTAGTGTTTAAGTGTCCCAAAGGAAGAAAGGAAGGAAAAAGAAAGAAACCTCAACGGATTTTTTTTTTAAAGAAAGAGGGACAGTGAAAGAGAAAGAGAGAAGCAATTTTTTTAATTTAGTTTTTCACATGGCCTTTGTTGCTCTGACACTTAGTTGTGTATGTGGTGCTGGGGTTTGAACCCATGTACTGGTGCATGACAGGCAAGCCCCTTAACTGCCAAGCCACGGCTCCAGCCCCTGCCAAAGGATTTTTTTAATTTGGAATTTTTTTGAGATAACTGGGAGTCTGTGTAAAATAAGCAGTAGCGGTTCATTATCGTGGTTACTAGCCTCAAATACCACTTAAGTTGTGCCTTCCATTTAAGTTGTTTTAGTTTTATAACTTTTTTCTAACTGAGCACACAAATAAAACAATTCTGAAATATCAAAAAAGCCCCAAATACAACACTCCATCCTGAAGGTTCAGGCACGAATTTCCTTAGCCAGACCACTAAAGCTCAAGAAATAAAACTAAGAGTCAATAAGTGGGATGCCTTCAGAGTAAAAAGCTTCTGCTCACCTGGGTGTGGTGGTGCACATCTGTAATCCCAGCAACTTGGGAGACTGAGGCGGGAGGATCGCAAGTTCAAAGCCAGCCCCAGCAACTTAGTGAGACCTTGTCTCAAAACAGAAAGAGCTGGGGATATGGTTCAGTGGTTAAGCACCCCTGGGTTCAATCCCCAGTACCATAAAGGAGGAGGAGGAAGAAAATATATGAAAAAAGTGTTCAGCATCTCTAGCAGTTAGGGAAATGCAAATGAGAACCACACAGATTCTATCTCACTTCAATCTGAATGGCAGTTATCAAGAACATGAATCATAATAAATGCTGGCGAGGGTGTGGGGGGAAGGAACACGCTTACACTGTCGGTGGGATTGCAAGTTAATACAGCCTCTGTGGAAAGCAGCGTGGAGATTCCTCAACACACTGGGAATAAAAGCAACCATAGGTCCCAGCTCTCCCATTCCTTGGTTTTTATCCAAAAGATCTAAAATCAGAGTACTATAGTGATACGGCCACCTCAATGCTTATAAAAGCACAGTTCACGATAGCCTGATCATAGCAGCAACCCCGGTGCTCGTCAATAGAAGAATGGATTAAGAAGATATGGCATACTACACGGTGATGTATTACTCAACCATAAAGAAGGAAATTGTGGCATTGGCCAATAAATGGATGGAGAAAATCATGCTAAGTGAAATAAGGCAGTCTCAGGAAATTCAGACGCGAATGTTTTTGCTCACTTGTGGAAGCTAGACTAAAATAAAGCAGAGAAGGCTGTTGGAGAGTGGATCAGATGCTCTAAAGATAAAGAGAAGATCAGCTTGGTAGGAGAAGGAGAGGCAGTGTAAGGTGGGAAGGAAGGGGAAAGAGGAATACACATGGAATGGGCTTTCAAAATTCATGTAATATTTACATAGGAAGGTCCTGAAGGGAATTTCACCTTTATGTGGAAGGAAGGAAGTTTAGTAAAGGAGGGAGAAGAGGGGGAGGGAGGAGGGGAGGAAAAGGGGGATGGAATTGAAATCAAATTTCTTGCATGTATGATTGATTTTCTTAAAATGAACCCAATTAGGGGCTGGGGCAGTGGCTCAGCGGTTACGGCGCTTGCCTGGAGTGCGTGAGTACGTGAGTTCAAACCCCAGCACTACGTATGCAACAAAGTGTTGGAGGAACAAAGTCACGTGAAAAAATAAAAATTGCTTCTCTCTTTCTCTCTATCACTGTCCCTCTTTCTTAAAAAAACAAAAACAAACAAACAAAAAAAAAAAACCCAAAACCCAAATATTATGATTCATCATGAGGTTCTAATAAAAAAGAAACCAAATGGGCCAACATTGTTTAAAGTATTATGAGTAATCATTACCCCGTTGCAACAGACATTTATAAGAAGGGGGCCCTTCACTTTAACCGTAAAAGAAGCCAGAGTACCAGACTCGTTTCCTCCCAGTAGTATGCTTAGAGAAGGAACGTTCCATAATTACATGTATTCAACCTGAAAACTTCCTGTGTTGAAAACTCAGTGCTCACCTAGATGAGTGTTTCTCTCTTAGGCAACTGACAGCAAAGGTCACCCAAATAAAGGTTCAGAATCTGACCACGCAGGCAGGAAGTTCTGAATCCCAGCAGGCGCCTTCCTGGGACCTGAAGCCTCAGGGAAGGTGGTGGCTCAGAAGGGCCCATGTCAATGTGCCTTTATTTGTGTCCCTGGCAGCTCCAGAGGTGGACATGAGGCTTTTCAAATCCTGCTTCTGGCACCCTGTAATGTCCATCAGCTCAGAAACTGCAGAAGCAAAGGACTTTATTTGGTTTTTCAGGAATCGCAATTCAGGAGACTCAGGTCCCAGTAGTTTGGAATCCGTGTCCCAAGGAAGGCAGGAAAATGGGCACTTACGTGTTGAGAAGGATCAGGAAAGGGGCTCATGGCTGATGGCAGATAAAGAAAGGAACCTAGAACAGAATGGAAATGCCCGTAGCACGTCTCCAACCTCCAACATGCATCTGGAGCCTCTGGGGACAGTGAAATCTTAGAGTTCAGGTTGCTCCAGACGCCTGTGGCCAAAGGGTGGCAGTGACCAAAGGTCAGGCTTCTGGGCAGCAGCTGATTGAGCTTAGTCCTCTCCCCTGACATCTCGCTCCATTCTGAAGAGCCCTTTCGATGGTGTTTTTGTAGTGATTTCACCAGTTCTCTGGTTTAGCGTAAAGGTTACAGCTCAGGAATAACCGGCTGAAAGAGAGGCACAGGGCAAGGCGCGGGGAGAGTGGGGCGCGGAGCTTCCCTGCCCTCCCAGGGCCCCACCTTCGCATTTCCTCCATATGCTCACCTCCCTGGCTGCTCATCCCAAGTTCTTATGGGGCCTTTCCAAGTGGGTGGGGTGTGAAAGTTCCAACTCTGGATCTTTCTGGCAACCAGCACCCACCCTGAGAGTAAAGTCACCTCAATAACATACGCTCAGGCGTGAGGAATAACAAAAGACACTCTAATCCTCAGGAAATTCCTGAGTTCTAGGTGCTCTGTGCCAGGAACCGAGGACAAAGATCAAATGTATTTCATATTTTACCAGAACTACTCAGCCATCCAGAGTCCCCTAGCAAGCAGGGAACACACTGCAAATACCTGAAATAAATCCGCTAATAAAGAGAAAAAGTTGTTTTGACTCAAGGCTTCAGTGGTCCCAGTTGGTGATTGGTTCCCTGTTGCTTTTGAGCTTGTGGTGAGCCAGTACCTCATGGCAGGGAGCACATGGGAACAAAGCTACTCAGGTGGTGGTGGCCAGGAAGTGAAAGAGAAGGGAACAAGAGGGGCTGGGTTTTCAAGATCCACTTACAGGGCACATCCCCAAGAACCAGATCTCCCACTACATCCCACCCCTTAAGTGTCCACCACCTCCCAATAGCACGTGCCAAGGACAAACCTTCCACAAGTGGCCCTTCAAGGGACACTGGAGATCCCAACTACAGCACATACTCAAAGGTCCGGTCACTGTGCCTTAGAGCTAGCTAGTTATTGGTAGAACTGAAACGGATGTCTGGGACAACATGAATTTCTACTGTCCCCATCTTGCTTTGGACCTGGGGCTGAGATTGGACACGAGGGGGCAATGTCCACCCCCACCTTATCTGCCCCATGCCATAAGGCTGACATCAGATGCCTCCCAAACAGGAAGTGCTTCCTTCCCTGCTGGCCTGGAAGAGTTACAGACAGGAACCTGAGGTCGCCTTACACAGAATAAATCCCATCAGCAGCACCTCAGCTACTTTCAAGCCAAGAAATGGAGCATCCAGGGCAGCGGGAGTCAAGGAGCACCAGGAAGAGTACCCTGTAAGGCCCAGGTCCTCTTGGAGCGCAGAGTCTAATCTCTCAAAATCAGACGCTTCTGGCTGAGACCTTTCCTGCAAAGTCTTTTTTTTTTTTTTTTTTTTTTAACAGAGGGGGACAGCGAGCAAGAGAGACAGAATCAATTTTATTTTGTTTTTCATGTGGCTTTTGTTGCTCCCACACTTTATTGTGTATGTGGTTCGAACCCGCATCCTTGCGCGTGCCAAGCAAACGCTGTAAATGCCAAGCCACTGCTTCAGCCCCTACTGCAAAGTCTTCAAGGTGGAATTCCTGAGCTCCTCCTTCTGGGCCTCTGTCGTGTCATCAAGTATGTTTTAGGGTTGGAGCACTCCACGCAAACATCTTTTCCCAATTTCTATTTCACATTTACTGCCACTCCTCTCTCTTCCTAAGCAAAAAAGATCATCGATTACAAGAAGCTTTAGGAACGTGAATTTTGGGGTAGTTTGACAGCCGCATCACCACCTGGAATGGTTCTTTAGGTGATATAAGCGTTGGTGCTAGGGCTCGGAAAGTGGCGTGGTGCTCTGATGTGCTGAGCTGGGGAAAGTCTTAGAATCACATCACGGTCTCTCTGACCCCTGCTTCCCTTTCTTGATCCTCTTTGGTTTCAGCAGGGCAGGTGCAGGGCTGGAGGGAAGGACTCTGCAGTTCCTTTCCCTGCCTTAAGTCAGGGCCTGCCAAGGAGCACACCACCCCTTCCCTGAAATCCCATGATCTGTTCCCAGAGGACTCAGGACTGTCGCCGCGCTTGGATGGACTCTTGTCACAAGATAATGCCTGTCTTAGCTTCATTCAGATTCCAAAAAATGTCATCTGCAAGCTAATTTCTGTCACCAGGGCCCACTCATTCTCCCTAATAATCAATCACTACCCCTCCAAGTTGCCTATATTCCCCCTCCCTCTCCTCCAAGCAGGAAGGGGCTCTGAACTTCATTGGGCTCAGGTTGACCACGTTCCTACGGCTCTCCCCTGTGTATTCAATACATTTGTGCATTTTTTTCCTTCTGTTTATTGTCATTGCTTTTCAGGAACCTTCAGAGGACAAAGGTGAGGTCCCTACACTGCAGAGTGGTCAGAGATGGGGCAGGTAGGGAAAGTGATTCGGAAGACAGAGAATTAGGTTTAGGTATGGAGAGGCTTCCATAGGGAGCCCAAGATGAACATGCTTGCTGATCTAAAGGTGCGCAAAGGGAGCAGAGCCACGTGGGTCCCTGAGAGAAGTGCAGAGCAGGGCTGTGCCCTCCTGGAACTGCATGGCGGAGGCCCATAGCTTTCCTCCTACACAGAAAGGAGCAAGGGGGACAACTGTGTATATGAGCCAGGTGACTGTGGCAGCCCGGACTGCAGACCTCACTTCACCAGGGCAGATGCTGGTGCCTGGGGGCAGGGTCACATGGCAGGCGCCCAGGCAGCTGGGATTCTGCTTTCAAGCTACGGTTCCTTCAGCCTGGCTTAGTTCCTGCTCTCTGTGGTCCCTCTGAGCAGCCTTGGGGTCTCTTGGGTGGGGGGATGTTGTAGAGAGGCCTGAGCAGTAAAGGAGTGAGTCTGGATCCCGGGAAAGAGTGAGGGAGAGGGAACATCAAGTGCAAAGACCCAGGATCAGCAAGAAGGCCAGGGAGGCTGGAGGCTGAGGAAGAGATGCTCACAGTGGGCCTTGAGCGTGGGGACCTCGGATATGGTGAAGCCATGTGCTCCTTCTGCTAGAGATGTGCTCCTATGTAGTGACGGATGGCAACAGTGTTCAGTTTCCACTGAGCTCATTCAGTAGGTGCCCCAAGCTCTGCCCCTGCGGGATCCCCTCTTGCTGGGCCTGTGACTTCCATCCAGTCAAAGTCCAAGAAGATGAAGGGATTTTGCAGATGGAATCAAATCAGTTATTTTAGGACGATACAACAGAGTATCTTGTATGCTCTTCCTTCAAGAGATCAAAGCCTTGGAAGAGGGATTGGTCCTCTCTGGGGTAGAGGTGCACTCTGCTGTCTTCTGAACAGCAGCCTCTGGAGAGGGCAGAATGCGAGGGAACCCTGGGCAGCCATGTTCATGGTGACTCCAGCTAAGTCACTGTGAAGCCAGGGCCCAAAGTCAAATGCTGCAGGAAGTGAATCCTGCCAACGGCATGAGTGAGCCTGTGGTGGATGCTTCCCCACTCCCCCCACAGGTGAGAATGCAGCCCATCAGCCCTGTCGAGGAGCAGACGGCCCAGTTCAGCTGCGCCCATGCTCCTGACTCGCAGGAACCAAGAGAATGAACGTGGTTGTCCCAGGTGCTAAGTTTGAGGTCATGTTTTACACAGTGTCTTACAAACCACCGTAGACTAGGTAATTTATAAGTAGCCTGTTGCTCACAGTCCTGAGCGTGTGGAGTCCAAGGTCCAGGCATCAGCAGACTCGGGGCCAGATGAGAGCTTCCTCTGCTTTTTCATTTTTCTTTCCTTTATTTATTTTTTTTTAAGAGAGAGGGACAGCGAGAGACAGAGAGAGAGAAAGAGACGATCAATTTTTTATTTAGTTTTTCACGTGGCTTTGACTGCTCAGGCACTTCGTTGTGTATGTGGTGCTGGGCTTCGAACCCGCATCCTCACACATGCCAGGCAAGCACTGTAACCACTAAGCCACCGCTCCAGCCCCCTTGCTTTGCTTCTTTGATGCCTCTTGGAGCATCCTCACATAGTGGAAGGGTCAAAGAGCTCCCTCCAACCTCTTTTCTAAGGGCGCATCCCATTCAAGAGGGCTGTGCCCTCATGGTTTAATCTTAAGAGAGGGGCCATCGGGGTGTTTAAATCAGAAGGGAGTGCATGGGATTAGTGGAAAGTTAAATATAAAATTTTGGGGCATGTGAAAGCTTGCAGCATAGAAAGCTGATACTCTTAGAGATGGTGAACGCATCTGCCACCTGCTTGTGAAGTGATGCTGTGTATACTCTCCATGGAAGTAGAAAGAAAAACACTCGGGACATAAGGAACAAACCAAATGAGGGTCACTCAAGAGAACCGGGAGGAAAACAGCCCTAGCACTTCCCAGCCTGGTGCTCACACAACAGCCAGGCAAGGAGCGGGTTCCAGCGTGATCCAGGTACACATCACCCCAGAGGTCTCGCACGCCAGGACACAACCAGGAAAGCTCACTCCTTCACTGCTGGGCAATGGAGTTTCTAGATGGCGTAGCTAATTTTAATGTAATACTAGTAAGGAAATGCAAATTTTAAAAAATATTTCCAAAAGAGTAAGTCTCTATTTCACAATGATAGGACTTTATTAATCAATCAAAAAAACCCAAAGATGTAGTATGTAATCCCATCTTTAAAAGAGAATCACGTCAACCCCATGTCCTTGATTAGGCAGAATGAATATAGTTAAAATGGCCATTCTGCCAAAAGCGCTGTACAGTTTCAACTCAATCCCCATCAAGATACCAATGTCATTCTTCACAGATATAGAAAAATCAATTCTCAAATTCATTTGGAAAAATAAGAATAGCCAAAGCGCTACTAAGCAAAAATAAAAATGAAACAGGAGGCAGGAGCAATACCTGACCTGTAATTATACTACAGAGCTGTAGTAACAAAAACAGCATGGTACTGGGATCATGATAGGCAGGAAGACCAATGGAACAGAATAGAAGATACTGAGATAAACCCACAAATTTTAACCATCTGATATTTAACAAAGGGGGCAAAACTATAGCTTGGAGGAAAGGCAGCCTGTTCACCAAATGGTGCTGGACAAACTGAACAGAAACCAGATCCCTATCTCTCACCCTGCACAAAAAACCAAATGGAGGAAAGAACTAGGAATTAAACAAGCAACTGTACAAATATTAAAAGAAGAAATGGGATCTGCACTCCACCATACTGGTCTAGGCATCTTCCTCAATGGGACTCCTATCGCTCGAGAATCAAAGCCAAGAATGAATGAGTGGGATGCCATTAAACTGTAAAGCTTCTGCACAGCTAAGGAATTAGTCAAGAGTGTCAAGAGAGAACCTACAGAATGGGAGGAAATCATGGCCTGCTACCTCTCCAACAGGGGGCTAATATCCAGAATTTACAAAGAACTCAAAAAACCGAACATCACAGACATAAACACTCCAATCAATAAATGGACTATGGAACTAAACAGACACTTCTCTACAAGGGAAGTTCAAAAGGCCAATAGATATGAGAAAGTGCTCTACATCACTAGCAATCTGAGAAATGCAAATCAAAACTGCACTGAGATTCCACCTCACTCCAGTCAGAATGGCAAAGATGAAGAATACGAACAATGACAGATGCTGGAGGGGTTGTGGGGAGAGAGGAACACTAGCACACTGTTGATGGAACTACGAACTGGTACAGCCACTCTGGAAAGCAATGTGGAGACTCCTCAAGGAATTAGGGATGGGCTGGAGCGGTGGCTCAGTGGTATCGCTTGCCTGGCAAGCACGAGGACCCGGGTTCAAACCCCAGCACCACGTACACAACTAAGGGTTGGAGCAACGAAGGCCATGTGAAAAACTAAATAAAGTTATTTCTCTCTTTCTCTGTCTCTCTCACTGTCCCTCTCTCTTTATAAAAAATAATAATAATAGTAAAAAAAAGAAATTAGGGTTGGGGGCGCTGGAGTGGTGGCTCAGTGGTTGGAGCCCTTGCCTGGCATGTGCAAAGACCTGGGTTCAAACCCCACCACCACATACACAACTAAGTGTTGGAGAAATGAATAAATAAATGAAATTGATTCTCTTTCTCTCTAAAAAAAAAAAAAAGGTCTGGAACCACTGGCTGTACGTAACCCAGCTATCTCACTCCTGGATATTTTTCCTGTAGAGCTAGAATCAGCATTATACCAGCTCAATTTACAATAGCTAAATTATGGAAACAACCTAGACACCCTTCACTGGATGAATGCTTACAATGGAGTTCTATGATCTCATGGCTTTTGCAGATAAATGGATGGAAATGAAAAAAATCACGCTGAGTGAAACAAACCAAAACAGAGACTTAAGGGTCCACTATTTTCTCTCGTGCATGGAATCTAGAGTATAACGTAAGACAGGATGAAAGTTAGCCAAGTATACTTAATAGACCCATCAAATCTGAAGTAACACATAGGCTGCCAGGATATATAGCTATGAAGGAGGGCGGGGGAGGAAAAAGAGGGAGGAGAGCGGGGGAAAGGTGGGCGACCAATCTGTGGCGTACACTTGACTCGCATGAGAAACCCAAATATACTCGGGCGGGCATATAAATCTAGCAATCTCAATAATTGCAATCCATGTGTATGGTCATTTATATCTGTAACCTGGGGGAATTACAGAGCAGACCTGCGATCGGGGAGTGGGGAAGGGGGGTGATCCTGGACAAGGATCAGGTTTAAGCTCCTCTGCATTTTGCATGCAGATATGAATGTGTAGCAAGAAATCCCTTTCTTATGTAACCTGATGTTGAACCAACTTTAAAAAAATAAAAAAAGCATCACATCAGTGGGGGTGACAAAGCTGGAAACCTACATGAAGGGGGGTGGTGCTTTTATTTTTAAAGAGAGAGGAGCGGTAAGAGAATCAATTTTGTTTAGTTTTTCTTGCTTGGACACTTTGCTGTGTACGTGGTGCTAGGGTTTGAACCCAGGTCCTCACGCATGCCAGGCAAGCGCCGTAGTCACTGAGCCACTGCTCCAGCCCCAGGGGTGAGGGGTTTAAGAGTGGGCTTTACTGAAGTAGGAAATGAAATTTACTTACAAAAAGCACCTTTAATTGGATGGCCAGTAGCCTAGTTAGAATTGCCTTGGGAAGAGCAATCTCGATACAGCCCTGGCCTCAGATCAAGCCATCTGTAACTCACATGACTTAACTCAGCTGATTAACAATGTTGATTTTTTTTTTTTTTAATTTGGGATCTGCAACCTTGGAAGGAAGAATGTCAAAATAAATATAGCTATAATACTGGAAAGGCATTTTTTTTTTTTTTTGGAAAGTAAAGGAAACAAGGAAAACATTAGTTAAACCCATGATGTTGATGTTATAAAGCAAGAAACTGGATTTGTAGTCATGACATCAGGACGCCTGATTTGCTACGTAAGGTGTTTGCAATATTCCTAAGAATCAACCATGCAACATTTATAACTGCAGGCTAAATTGCTTAAAAGAATTAATATAATGATATTTGTAATCATTAAGAAGTGCCAAGGAAGCATTTTTAAATTCTGGCTTCTAAGATATATGAGTTTAATAAAGTAAAGCATTAAGCAAAGTGCAGGGAGCGTGGATGCCTCTGTGCCTGGCACTCCCAGGACAGGCAGGAACCGCAATCTGCGAAGGGAAGAGGAGGTTCTGGAATCCGGGGCAGGGCCTGGCCTTCCAGCAAAGGGACGTGCAATAGGCGGAAGACTGACGTCAGAGGCTTCCACGGAGGTGCAAAGCTCGCCTAGGCCAACAGCAAACTACAGAACAGAAAAAAGTCAGGTTGTGCAAATTGCTATTGTCGGGCTCAGAAAACGATTTCCGGAAAGACACCTTTCTGGACCTCAAACTGAGAGCAGCAGGGAGCAGCAGCGGGAGCTCCCCAATCTGCCTAAAGACGGATCCTCCACGGAGGAACCAGCTTGCCTTCTGTCTTGTTCCTAAAATTCCATCCACTAGAGAAGATGGGACTTGGGTCACAGAGAGAGAAGCTAAAAATCAAAGCCCTGCTCTAGAGCCCAGAGAGCTTTGCCCAGGCCACCGTCTGTTCTTTGGGTTCATTTGCCCCCACTAAAAATCATTCACCACCCCTCTAAAATTGCTTGCACCCTCCCCTCCATAGCCCTCTCCCCTAAAAGAGGGTGTTTAGGCCTCAACCACCTGGCCCTCCTCTTTAGTTTTATATTTCATGTGAATCCCATGTACATGTGCACGTTAATAAATTTGCATCCTTTTCCCTTGTTATCTGCCTGCTGGGTCTGTTTCAGTGCTGGAACCTTCAGAGGGTTCCCTAGGGTATCCCTGTAACTAATGGAAGAAGATAGAACAATCCACTCCACCTCGTTCACTGGGAGGCAGGGGGCTGTCACGTTCTGGCTCCCGTCATTGCCCACTGTGTACATGCTGCATGGCACCAAGTGAGTGCTGAGGCCAGAACCACAGAGCTGGGGTCTCATCCCCTCAGTGCCAAGTGCTGCATCATTTGCCTCTCACAAAAATCTACGAAGCAGGGCTGAAGCGGTGGCTCAGTGGTTATGGTGCTTGCCTTTATGCACAAACACAGGGGTTCGAACCCCAGCACCATGTACACAATGAACTGTCTGAGCAATAAGAGCCATATGAAAAAAATAAATAAAATTATTATTTTAAAAAAATCTATGAAGCAGGGCTGGGGCAGTGGCTTAGTGTTATTTTACAGTGCTTGCCTGGCATGCATGAGGACTTGGGCTCAAACCCAACACCACATACACAATTAAGTGTTGGAGCAATGAAAACCAGATGAAAAACTAAATAAAAAATTCTTTCCATCTCTCCCTCTCTCTCCCTTAAAAAAAAATCTATGAAGCAGTTGCACTTATTGCCCATTTTACAGATGGGGAAACTGAGTCACAGATCGACTCCTAGTTAGTAGGTTGAGGCAATGGGGGTTTGAACCTAGCAAACTGACCTGGTGTCTGTGTGCTTCATCAGAAAGCTGTGGGAGAGTCCCTCCCTTACCTGGCTGACTGCAGCTGGGGACTGGGGACAGGCCTTGTCAGAAAACAGCATAGACATTAGTGGACTGGTGTTCACAGGAAATGGCATGTTTTGAGACACATCAAGCGAATGATGCTAGGATTCAGAGCAGGGAGGAAAGACCAGCTTGCGTGAGGGTACTTCTCTCAGGGACACTTGGTGCGTCACCTGGCACAGGGCACAGAGATCTTGAACAACACACAAAAGAGCACGGGTCTCATGTGGGCTGCAGAGAGCAACTAATGGGACTGAGCCTAGGGCCTCC
Source organism: Aplodontia rufa (assembly GCA_004027875.1). Taxonomy (NCBI): domain Eukaryota; kingdom Metazoa; phylum Chordata; class Mammalia; order Rodentia; family Aplodontiidae; genus Aplodontia; species Aplodontia rufa. The sequence goes on from PVKS010004116.1 coordinate 50,383, forward strand.
CACATGCCAAGCACACTACCATTAGCTACACCCCTAGCCTGCTTTAAATTTTAAGTCTGGGTCTCATTAAGATGCCCAGGCTGGGGGCTGGAGCAGTGGCTCAGGGGTTTACAGTGCTTGTCTGGCACGCGTAAGGACGCAGATTTGAACCTCAGCACCACACACACAGTGAAGTGTCGGAGCAATGAAGGCCACATTAAAAACTAAATAAAATTGATTCTCTGTCTGTGTCCCCCTCTCTCTGAAAAAAATGAAATGCCCAGGCTGGCTTTGAACTTGCAGTCCTCCTGAGTCACGAGGATTGTAGGAGGACTGCAGGAGACCCTGGTGATTTTTAAGCAGGGAGCGCTGGGGGCTTGGCTGAGAGCATTCATTTCCTGGAGGATTTTTCTGATGGTGGAGTGGGAGGGGCAGGCAGAGAGAGGGGGAAGCTGGGGTCAGGACCAGGGGTCATCAGCTGGAAAAGAAGGTTTTGTAGTCTTTGAAGAAAAGGCTAAGAACTGTGGTGTAGTTAAGCGGTGGAACCTAGCCTGAGCCCCGAGTTCCATCCCCAGCACTGAAAAAGACAAAACAAAATCTTCAGGCCTCCGTTCTTATGTGATGTGTAGAAATACCGGAGGGCAGTATGTGAGCACTGAAAAGGGCTTCTCAGAAGCCAAGAGGGACAGGATGAATTTTTATTATTATTTTGGTACCAAAGACTGGAAATTATTTACCAGAATCCAATTTTGCTAATAGTGATGATGTCATCGTCAGATGACAGCTCAGATTTGAAAGCGGTTCCTGGAGGCAGAGCAGCACATGGTATGAAGGGGAAAGGTGTCACCGTGTCCACCTGCAGCAGCCAGGGTGAAGTTGACTTTGCCCAGGTGAGGGCCCCTTGTCGATGAATGCAGGCAGGTCCTTGTCCCAGGAAGCTGGGAAGGGAACCACAAAACCAAATGGATGAGGGTCCTGTTTGGGGGGACTCAGTTCGTGGAATTTGGGAGCCGTTCCTGCCTATTCATGGATGAGGCCACAGTCCTCCCCTCACCTGTACCTGCTGACACTTTCTGGGACCACAGGGAAGAGCCTGCCTCTGGGCGTGGTCTCTGGGCCGCACCACATCTTTTCTTCACTTTTTGGCTCTGCAGACCCCCTCGTACATCGTGGTTTGTAGCAAGGATTCCCTTGGCCTTGGGATGGAACGGGCCTCTCTGAACTGCGCCAGCTCTGAGAGAAGTCTGGCGGGTGGCACTGTGGCCTCCTCCCGGAGGCAGGACTCCAGGCTTAGAACCTGAGAATCTTGGCGCAGGGCAGGATTGTGAGGCTGCATTCTGTCCCCTGCGAGACCCTGTCCAGTTCCTCTCGGCCTCCCCACACTCTCAATGGGATGGCTCCCTCCTGCTGGCCTTCTGGGTTGCTGCTTCATGTCGGTCACTGCCCGTCTGCTGCTGGTCCATAAGGGGGCTTTTCCTGACCTCAGGCTCCCTTCCTCCACTCCTGGGCGTCTCTCTGAGGCTACTCATGGCCTCCACCGTACAGGCAGCAGGTAGGAGGCCCCTGGAGGCCAGGGAGGGAGCCCTGCCTGATGCCAAGATGCAGGGACCTGGTGGGAAGGAGAAGGGACAGGGGAGAGGAGACAGCCTTCTGCAGCAGAGCCCTTGGTAGCTTCTTCCCTCTGTCCCTCTACCCTGGTGGCCTCCCTTCCCATGGCCAGCCCCAAGCCTACTTGTTTCTCAAAGCCAGGGTTCCATGCCACCAAAGGCCGCATGTTTGCTCCTTCACTCGGTGACCTGAGGAGAGCTGAGTTCTGGGCACTGCTGGCAACACAGAACTGAGAACCGTAGGCCCTGAGAGTCCCCTAAAAATCACTACCTGAAAGTGGGTCCTGGAAGTCCCTTCCACGCCAAGGGCTGTGACTTCTGCATCTCAGCTTGAGTAGTTTGTCTGCTTCCCCCAACCAAAGAAGATTCCAGGTTGTCACCAGGTTCAGCAGTCCAGTAACTGCTCACAGGTGTGCTTCAACCTCCACTTAGTCTCTCTGTCATGGCAGAGTAAAAAAAAGAGCTGGCGGATTTCAGAGGGGAAGGCAGGAAAGCTGCGGAGGACACCACTGCCCCTGGTGGTACCCGCAATCACAGTGACCCACCCAGTGACCCCCGAGAGCGCTCGTCGCCCCTGCTTCACCAGCACCTTCCCTTCTTCTGGAATGATCCAGGCATGTCTCTGGCCTGAAGGTGGTGGGGAACGCACATGATGGTCTTATCACGCATCAGGCAAGTGATCCTGGGCACAGACCTCAGGTCCACACGCTCATTAAGTACTGATCGTGTTTCAGGTGCTTCAGATTCAGAGCTCAGTCAATACCTTGGCTCATGGGGGGGGGCCCAGGCCTGTGCCTGACCTTGCGAATCGGGAATAGTGTCTTTTCTGGTTCTGCCGGTTGGATGTGACCATGCAGTGCCCAGCACACAGCAGGATGGTGATTTTCCCTTGAGGTTCCATGTTGAAATGGTGATTCTGTCATTTAGGCCAAAATGTTCCTAAGGAAAGGACATTATTCAAATTCTGAAAGGACTTTGGAAGTCTCTGGTTTAAGGAAGCCTGCCTCACCGGGGTGAAGTGACTCACTGAAATTGAACCAGGAGTTATTAAAACTGATGAGAACCAGTTGTTCTTCCAATCCAACCTACTCCCTCCCTGGGCCTCTCTTAACATCCAAATTTGGATGAAGTTTTTGAGTTCTTCCTGCTCCTAGTCAGGAAGGCTTGGAGGACCAGGATGTGGCTCACGGGCAGAGTGCTTACCTAGCATGCACAAGGTCCTGGTTCCATCCCTACTGCGCGCATGTGCTACATACACAGGGACGCATCTTGGAGACACGCCCTGCTGCTACCTGGAAAGACGCAGTTAATTTTGGACGTGGTTGCCAGGAGCATGCTGACTTCCATGCCTTACTCTATGCGTCTAGACACATCAGCGCCACCATTAACACTGCGACGCCTTTTTAGGGGTTCCCAGTACAGTGGGAAACTATTTAGCCAAAAACCTGCTATTCAGAATTTTCTCTTTGTTCTTGTGAGGATCGATTGCAAACATTGATTCCAAAGGCAAACTTTCTTATTCCACTGTGTGAACTGAGCTACGAGGCCCAGACCTCTCCCTGAGAGAACGAAGAGTATAATATGGCTTTTAATATGTACGTATGTGACTTAAGATTTACCAAGCAATTCAGCAAAAGAGACATTTTCATGTGTGATGGAGAAACTTATGTGCTTCATTTATTAAATATTTAGGAATATTTGCCTAGTAGAATCGTAAGGCTTACCACAGGCTTACCATAAAACTTAAAGTGTTTATCTAAGATAAACATTTCGCACATATTCAGCAAATATTTGGCAAAGTCCTTCCCTGAGTGAGGCCCTTCTGATTGGTTACAGCCTTGGATTTTGAAATTATATTTGCTTCCTTTTTTTTTTTTTTGTCACAATCCCAACCATGTGAGATACCAGGATCCTGTATGTGCCAAGAAGCTCACGTGATGGGCTATCAGCACTTCTCAAGGGCATGCGAGAAAGGGCATGATCTTTGTTTTTGTTTCCTCTGATACATTCGAGGAGAGTCATGGTGACTGTCAGGTCTGGGGGACAGTGGCACTTCCTTTGGTCCGCCAGGCAGGGGCCAGTTGATCCCTTTTCTGATCTGTTGGGGCCCCTCGGGGAATACAACAGTCAAAATCAAAATTGTATTTACTTGTTTTCATGGAAATGGCAATACTATACAAGTTTTTTTTTTTGTTTGTGTGATATGTTAAGTGGATAAAGAGCAGAATTATCTGGAAAATAAGCTTAAAATATGCTCTAAGTGAACTATATTTCATTCAGTAGGAATGTAGTTCTTTCTTTTTGTTTAGAGAGGATCAATTTTATTTATTCATCTGGGTTTTGTTTCTCCAACATTTAGTTGTGTGTGTGGTGCTGGGGTTTGAACCTGGGTCCTCATGCATGCCAGGCAAGCGCTCTAACCACTGAGCCACCGCTCCAGCCCCAGGAATGTAGTTCTTCAGAACCAGCAAGCAGCACTTTGCCTCTCTGCGCACCTGGCGTGGAGGCAGTGTGGTGCACCTCAGGACTGCCTGGTAGATCCGACGTGTGAAAGCTGGGAGATGTTGGAAATGCTCCAGAACCTTTCTGTGCCTCAGTTTCCTCTGTAAGCCAGTGGGGAAGTGAATGCTTACTTTCATGGGAAGCCCTGGGGGAAGAAGGCAGCCAAAACACAGGAAGCACCACCGAGGACAGTGGCTGGCATGTCTAAGAGAGCACCTGTCTGCCTGCAGCAGCCCCTGGCAGGTTCCAGCCAGTTCTGCTTTTGTGGGTGACTGGGCCACCATCCAGGATCCTAGCAAGGGCTGTCCTTGCTATGTTTAAGACCCCATCTCTACTTCCTGCATCTCTTTCTCCCTCTGCTGGGTCCTGTCCATCAGCTTGCAAACATTCTGTTGCTCCTACCTTAAACAAACAGGCAAACAGAAGCTGTTCCTTCTTCCATCTCCACCACCAACTCTCTGACCTGCCTCCAGTCTTTGCTCAAAAGACCCCTTCCAGGGACAGAGTGGTAGCTCAGTGGTTAGAGCACTTGCCTGGCATGCATGTGAATCCGAGTTCAAACATCAGCACCACATGCACAACTAAGTGTTGGAGAAACAAAGGCCAGATGAAAATATAAATAAAACTGATTCTCTCTCTCTAAAAAAAAAAAAAAGTCCCCTTCCAAACAGGCCCAAAGAGCATGAGGAAAATCACAAACCACTTCCCCACCCTGCGTGCCTCACTCTCCAGCTCCTTGTGCCCGTTCTTCCTGCCAGAACTTATGTCTCTAATTCTCTTCCCCCAGTCCAGCCCATTAGAAATGAAGCTCCACAAGCTGGAAGTCTCATTTTGTTCTGGGTGCACCCATGCACAGGCTGGGTGTCCCATAAACACTTCTCGGATGAGCCACTTTAACTGTGAGACTCTGCAGACGTTTTAGCGTGGCTTCCCAGAACCTCTGCGTGCACCCTCTTCCAGCTTTCAATAGGTGCCACCCAGGGATGCAGGCTCAGCTCAAGTCACCTTTCAAACTGGGCTGCTTGGTCCTTTCCCTCACGCTGGCTTCTCCTGAGACCGCAGCTAGGAGCCTGATGCCTCTATCTATGGTCACCTGAGCCAGAAACCTGAGCATCCTGAGTCTTCAAGTGCCTTATCTCTTCACCCAGGAGGTCACCAGTCTTAATGGGCTCTTAACCTCTCACACAGTTCCTCTCGTAGTCTTGACCTTGTTGCTGCTGGTCATTTTTTAATATGCAAATTTGATGCTAATCCATTTAAACTCCACGCAGGTCCTCCCCCCCATTAGCTTTTACAGGATCCTCTCCCAACTCCAATGTCTGGGCCCATTTCCTCTGATGGGGCTTTGCCTTTGTCTCTTGGAGACCACCCCCCCCCTTTTCTTTTTTGGTAGCAGGGGTGCTTAACCACTGAGCCACATTCCCCTGCCTTTTTTTTTGCATTTTTAGTTTGAGACAAGAGTTTCACCAAGTTGCTGAGGCTGGCTTTGAACTAGCGATCCTCCTGCCTCAGCCTCAGCTTCCTGAGCCGCTGGGGTTACAGGCGTGCACCACCATGTCCAGCTCCTGGATACCCTTTCTAGGGCTCACTTTGGCCATACCACATGACTGGCATTGAGCTGGGTGCTGTGCACCCTTTGGGATTGTGGTTCACCCTGCCTGGCTTGTGAGCGGTCCCTGGGGCCAACTCACCACTGGCCTCTGAGGTAGGCTCTGGCCCTGGTGATTCAAAGACACTCAGGCTCATCACCTCCTTGTGTGTGGCCCCTCTGATCTTCTCAGTGCACAAACTTCACTCCATTGCAGTTCCAAGTTTAGTGTCTGGCTCCCTATCCAACTGCTCCTTCGTTGTGCCCCCTTCAATGTCATCTTTGTCCCCCCCAGGGATAGCAGATATGCATCCACTGTAGGCTGAATGAATGAAAGGCAGCAGCAATCATCAAAACAATGTTGGGAAACCCTAAACACCCCACCCCCATCCAGAAGCATTGGGGAGCCAGAACCCATGTCTTTTGTGGAATTTGATGAGCGAAGGGAAGCAGAGGAAGAAGTGGAAATTAGTCTGAGAACTGAAGGTTAATCTTCCAGCTCGAGCTGTGAGCTGTGGCTGGTAGGAAAGGGTATCAGGGGGGCTAGCTGACTGCCTACTCATAGTCTGCAGGCCAGGGAGAAGAATGAGGTTTCCTACCTGGGTGGCCACAGCTGACCAGGAATCAGGAAGCTAGACCTGAGCCTCTCTCTTATGTTGATGAGGATGCACCCCAAGTTTCCCTGGACAGAGACTTACACCCTCACTTGTCCTTATATTCTGTTCTGTCTCCTAGGAGGGACAGCCAGAGCCTCTGCTCACCCTGAAGCTTTTGGCCACTCTCCACCAGCCTCATTCTTGATCTGGCGGTCCCCTTAATGCTGGTCAGACCTGAAGCTGACCAGCATTACCTCAATTCTCCATGGCATTTTGGGAGATACAAAATAGGAGGGGAATGGGTTTGGCAGAGTTCAACCCGTCATAAAAGAACATGATGGTCTTTTATGAAAAATTAAAAACAAGGCTGGTCTGAGCGGATCTGTAGTTGTCCCAGTGCGGAATCAAAAGTGCAGGTTACACAGAAAAACGCGGACGACGTGAGCAAGCCCTTGGAAAGGGGCAGGAGGGATTACAAGCGCTCGTGTTTGCAACTCTTAAGACAAACCTATTAGGCCTCAGGTGTGGGAAGCTTGCGCCGGGGGCCTGACCGCTGCCAGCGCCGAGGGCTGGGGCCTGGGAGGAGCCACCCCCCCCGCCCCCGTCTCAGTGCCGGGCGGGAACCTCGGGTCGCCCACTGGGTTAGGAAGCGGAACCCGAGGGCGCACAGCAGGTGCCCAATAGTTAGGGTCTGTCCCCGACGGCGGAATTATTGTAATCAGTGGCCACAAACCCTGACAGTGACCTAATTCGTCAAAAAAGCTGCGAGAGGAGTGCGCCGCAGCTGAGCAGCCAAGCGCGGAGCGGGCGTTCCCGCGGGAGCCCGCCCTCCGCACCCTGCGGCCGGGGCCTCTGCGGGCGGCGGGCGCACACGGTGGCCGCCAGGGGCCTGGCCCCATGCCGTGGGCAGTCGCCCGGGCCGCCCAGGGGTCTCTGCGGGCCACACCGATCAAGAGCACGCGGCGTCCGGGGCCGCTGCGGGATTCCCTCGCGCGGCCCGGGAGGGGGTGAAGGGGGGGGGGGATCGCCGAGGAGGGCGGGGCCAGGCGCGGTCCCGCGGCCCCTTTAAGACGCCGGCGGCCCCGCCCGCCGCGCCGCCCACGTGACCCGGGTCTTGTGACCCGCGGGAGGGCGGGGAAGCCCGCGCCTGCCCGCCCCGCCCGCCCGGCGCCTCCCAGGGCCGAGCCGCGGGCCGCCGTCCCCGCCGCGTCCCCGCCGGGCCGAGCGAGCCGACCGCGCCGGAGCGGGCGGGCGCGGGCCGGGCCGCCATGGACCACAAGCCGCTGCTGCAGGAGCGGCCGCCCGCCTACAACCTGGAGGCCGGCCAGGGCGACTTCGCGTGCGGCCCGCACGGCTACGGCGCCATCCCCGCCGCGCCCCCGCCGCCGCCCTACCCCTACCTCGTCGCAGGTGGGCCCGCGGGGCTGCGGCGCGCCCCTCCCGGAGCCTGCCCGGGGCCGGCCGCGTTCGGGTGGGCGAGGCGCGGCGGGCGCCGGGGGGTCTGGGGAGCCGGGCTGGGGCGCTCGTCCCTGCTCACGCGCGCCTCCCTCCGCAGGGATACCCACCCACCACCCCAGGGTCTACAGCATCCAGAGCCGCACGGTCACCCGGTACCCCGCCAACTCCATCGTGGTCGTCGGAGGCTGCCCGGTCTGCAGGTGAGTCCTGGCACCGGCTGGCCCGGAGCGCACGTGCGGGACCTTGCAGAGGCGGCGGGGCCGGGCTGGGCTCAGCCCTGCCTGGGAGAGGCCGCCGGCCGCGACTGCGGAGTGGGAGAGGCTGGAATCGCCGGCCCTGGGCTCGGAAGAGGGCGGAGGGCGTGGGTTCCCTGGACTGGGAGCCGAGTGCACTTGGGGGCCTTGCTCCTCCGAATGAGTGGGATGCGGGAATGGGAACAATAGGACTGGCAGTTTCTCCTCCTTGAGGTGGGACCTGCTGCGGGGCCCCCCCTCCCCACCACGTTTGCGAAAGTTTTTTTTTTTTTTTTCTGTGCACTAGGCTCTTGAGATCGATTTGTTTTGCCGGGACCTGGTCAGGTGGTCTTTACGTTTAGGCAGATGAGCGTCCAGGTGGCCGGGGGAGCAACAGCTGCGAGGCCGCTGAATCCAGAGTCCTGCTTAACAACTCTTCCCGGCCACTGGCTGATCCGGGAGGAAACCCCGTGGTTCTTTGTTCCGCGCAGGAGGGGTTTTCTCATAGCCTCAAACCTGAACCTACAGAAACTTTAAGGATTGTTTTTATATGGTTTAAGGTGCGGCTGGCCATTTTTTTTGTATAGGTCTTGAGGATTTATCCCTGCCCTTGGCATTTGGGGGTAATCAGTTCAGGAAGTTGGCTGCAGAGTTGGGGGGCAGGGTTTTGGCTCAGTGAGAGGAGGAAGTTGAAGTCTCTGAGATGGAATTAAGAAACCCTGGTTTGGACCTAGCCTCCAAAAGTGTGTCAGTAAGGCCTAGTGTGGAGCCAGCCACGGGGAAGTTAATGATTTCGTAGCAGTGGGGTTGGCTGTGCAATGAGAAGGGTGAGGGGAGAGACCCTGGAGCCTGGGAGCTGCCCATCGGCCTGGTAAAGGGGGCTGTGGGCTTGCCAGGAGCCTTCGGAGGCTCCTCACCTACCAGGAGCCCCAGTACCAAGCCAACCTGGGTGTGTTCTTGCTGGTGGTCACTGCCCAGCTGACCTTGGCCTTGGGAGGTAAGCAGAAGGGAGGGTACGGGTCCTGGCTGTCTCTTGGTCTCAGTTCTCTGAGGGTGCTAGTGTTTAGCTTGGAGGCACACGGAATGGACTTGAAAAGAGAGGGGGCATGGACTGGGAGATGGGCCTGTGCCAATGAGCGAGGAGGTCAAGTCTTGGTCCCCAGTTCAGAGAGTCTTTGGGAAATCCCTCTGGAAAATATCATGAGGAGGTGGGAGAAAGAAAATTTCTGGCTTTGAGGTTAATCCTGGGGTTCAGAGTGCTGCTGTGTGCAAGGCCCTCTTTCCCCACTTAGTCCATTCCAAGATTCTGAGGGCTTTTTTGGGGGGCAGAGAAGGGTCTGATCGCTCTAGCGAGAGGCTTCAGGCTGTTTGATCCAGGAGAAGCAGGAAGGCACCTACAGCGGAGGGCCCAGGTGCAGCTGGTTGCTTCCCAGTCTGGGAAATGGTGGTGGTTGATGAGATGGTTTGGAGGCTCTTCTGGCTCAAGCTCCTGAACTTGAGGAGGGGAGGCCAGCAGCAGGGTGTGTGGCTGAGGAGGGTGCAGGCGCTGCTGGAGTGGGGAGCACGTTCCCTGGTTTTGCCTGTCTCAGGAGGTGCCTGAGACATTCTGGAGGCTGGAGCTTCTGCTAATGGGGCCCCCAGCCATGCAGGATCTGGAACACTGTCAGTCTGGGGAAGGTCTTGGGGGGGGCACCATTGGGGGGCTGGTGGTTCCTCTGTGCCCCTGGACAGTGGTGGTCAGCATTGAGAAGGCTGGGCCCTCTGAGGACAAGTTTAGGGGGCACCAGATTCCTAAAGTTGGAACACAGAGCACTCCTTCATCCTCCTGGGCCCTTCTGGCCTGGAGAGCCCGATGTCCGACAGTAAAGATCCCTCCCGTGTTTGGGTCCTGCACACCTGGAGGCCTGGAGTCCCTGCCTTCTACCTGCAGTGCTTTCTGCTGCTGGCCCCTGAGGCTGTTCTCCGCCACTACTGCAGCAGCAGCAGCAGCGCAGGGCAGGGCAGGGAACGTGCGGCAGGCAGGGGAGTGGGCAGCTGCAGGAGGATGGCCAGCCTGGGAGCCCGCGGCCCCTAGCATTGGGGAGAGAGTGTGTACTCCTAGAGCCACTTGTGGGTGGGGACGGAGAACAGAGATGTTCCCCTAAAAAGAGTCAAGGGCCCGTCTGGCTTCTTAGGGCTGAGAGACAGGATACTTCTCACATGACCACACTTCCTCCCTTTCCAGATCAGGCCTGCCAGGCGCTCTCTCTGCCCTCCCTGGTGGCTTGGCAGGAATTTGCCCAAGTCACACGTCTGTGATTCCCTCTGAGCAAGGCTTGGCATAAGAGGCCTGTGTCGCTGTCACTTTGCCATCCTGTCTGAGCCTCTGAAGAGCCTGACTCCATTTTCCCTTTTTAGCCCCTTAGCAGAGCGTTCCTTTTCACCCCCAGCAGATGAGTGAGTCCTCCAGGCCTCCTCGCTGCACCCTGCCTCTCCAGAGGCCTGTAGGCACTGCCTTGGTCAGCGCTGCCCACCCTGGTGCTCGGCCTCTGAAGCTTGGGGGCAGTGGCTTGTCCCTACATGCAGCCTGCATTGATAGGGCCAGCAAGTGCTGCGCAGCAGGTGAGGCTGGCCAAGGTTCCTTGGGATCACAGGTTGCAAGCAGAATGGACATGAAGCTCCCCGGGGTACTGGTTGAGGTCTTGCCTTTGGGTACTTGGCTTTGGGGGTGACCAGAGAGGCAGGAGACGAAACTCAGGGGAAGTGGGGTTGTGGAGGCCAAGAGAAATTGCAGTTATCCTGGTCAGATGCTGCCTAAAGGCCCCGGATGTGACACTGGGTGGTCAGGGTGGAGCCTTTGGGGACAGGCGAACTTCCTTCTGGTCGGCTGTCAAGGGCTTGAGGTGACAAAGTGGAGTTTGGAGGGGGTGTCAGTCTGGGCTTGACCATGGTGGGTGGCAGGTGAAGGCCGGTCAGGGGGTTGACTGCCTGGGCTAGTGGGATGGGGTGTCCTGGCAGAAGGTGGGGGAGCTGATGGCTGCACGGTGGGCAGGCGTGCAGTTGTCAGGAGGTCTGTGCTGCCTCCCTGGCCTCCTAGTTTCTGGCTCAGTCCCAGTCCCCCAGCTGTGGCAGTGTAGGCACTTCGAGGTGGTGGTTGTTGGGACAGGCTGGGGCTCTGGGAACCTGCCGAGTGCCTGGCCTGCTTTCTTCCACTGCGGAGACCTGAGGCTGGGCCTGGCCACTGGGCTTGTTGAATGGCCTTGAGGGCCTAGTGATTTGTCCCTGTCCAGGCAGCTCCGCGGACTTTTCAGATTGGAGACCATGGGACAGCCAGAGGCAGGTTGGGGTTCATCTTGCCCTGCCCTAAGCCTTGGTCTCAGGCTTGTGGCCCATGGAGGAAGCCGTGTGTCCTTTTCTTGAGAAGGGTGTCCTTGCAGGGGTGGTGGGCAGGGGTTCCTCTTGGGCCTGGAAGTGACCAGAGGGAACTGGAGAAGGTTCCTGGATGTGCTGAGGTCAGGTGGCCCTGACTGCCTTGCAGGACCTCCTTGGAGGTAGGGCTGGCTGGGGCCTTTGAGGCAGGGCCATAACTGGGGAGCAAAACTGGATTTTGCTGTGTGGCCTTGAAGGCGTCTCTGGGCCTCTGTCACTTGCCAAGTGGGGTGGTGATGGTACCTATGGAGTTTTGGAGCTGTGAGGACACAGGATTGGTTAGGACAATTTCTGACTGGGTACTTGGCCTTGGGACAATCCGGGGTTCCCTGTCCTTGGGCAGCTCAGAGCTGGCTCCCTCCAGCCTCTTCTGCCCATATCTGTCCCTGGTGAACTCCCCAGGACCCAGCTCCGGCTGACATCAGCTGGATCGAGTGGCCACTTGTTCTGAGGCGCTAGTGGGGGTTAAAGCAGCGTTCTCAGTATTAGTCAGTTCCCTAACGTCTCCAGCCTCCATAATCCTCCCAACCTCCACGTGACCTGTGCGTGACCTGTGCGCAGGGCCTGGGGAGGGACTGCTGGGTTTGGATTCCGAGGCTGTGGAAGGAGTTGAAACTTGTTCTGGCGGCTGGGGCTGCTTTGGGTCTGGAGAGGCAGAGTGCAAGGCTGCTGGGGACAGGCAGGCTGGCAGGGGAGCCGCCTCCCTGGGCTGGGGTCTCCACAGCAGCAGTCTTGCGTGTTGCTGAATCCACACTGGCCTGGAAGCTAGATCGTGCTTCTCACGTCAAATGTTGGGTTTTAAAACTCTTAAACTACGCCAGCACTCCTGTGGTTCGGGGTAGTTACGTAGTTAAAATACTAATATTTCTGTGGCGAGATGAGCGTCTTCCCATTAAGTAGAAATTAAAACTCTAGCCTCGTGGGAGCTCTGGGCACATTGCTGCAAGCTTGGGGAAGGCTGCACTTTCTCAGCTTTTTGGCATTTGGAACTGCAGGTAAGGGTGTGGCATCTAGGGGTGGAGAGCGTGTGTCCCTCAGCTGAAGGCTCAGGGCTGAAGCGTTCTGAAGCTAGTTGTGGGCAAGTCTCTTGTCATCCCTTGGGCCCGTTGAAGCAGGTCAGAACAAGGGTTCAGGTTGTCATGGGACGAGCATTCTTGGGACTCTTGTTGCTGGTAAAATCCCACGTGGGTGTGACTGAAGGGAGCATCCTCACTCTTCCCAGAGAGCCAGTGGCCTTGGCCCTCGCTAGCAATGGGGTGAATACATGTGGGACAAGCAGGCCTGGGCAGGGTGAGTGGGGGCAGATGCCAGGGAGGGTGCTGGGCACTTGCAGCAGCAGGCCTGTGCTTGTGACTCAGGTGAGTAGAGGGTGGCATGAGTTGCCTGATTCTGAGCTTTGCTAGAGGAAGCAGTGGGTTTGAACAGGAAACCCCATGGATTTGGGTCCTGAGGCTGAGAGTTGTCCTAGTGCCTGGAGCCTGAGGGCCAGGTCAGCTAGCTTGGGACACAACTCTTTTTTTCTTTTCTTTTTTTGGAGAAAGAGAAAGAATTTTATTTTTTCATCTGGCCTTTGTTTCTCGGACACTTAGTTGCGTATGTGGTGCTGGAGTTTGAACCCGGGTCCTTGCGCATGCCAGGCAAGTGCTCCAACTGCTGAGCCACCACTCCAACCCCTTACTTCTTTTTTTTTTCAGGGCTGAGGACGGAACTCGGGGCCTTGTGCATGCTAGGCAAGCGCTCTGCCACTGAGCCAAATCCCCAACCCAACCCCCCTTACTTTTTAAGTCCAAGTGCCATTCCAGGCACTGAGAAATTGAGGTGCTGGGCGGTGATGCTAGGCCTGGGGAGGCTTGCCTGGCCACTGTTGGGAATTGTGGCAGACACTGTGGTACTGTGCCCAGGAGGGACCAGCTTTCCTGGGGCGTAGACTAGGGTTTGGGTCCGGATAGAGAATTCGAGTGTGGGGTGGGGAGCTGTGCCCATGAGTCCTGACCCTTGAGGAGCAGCCTGCAGTTGGATGGCCTGTGGGGCGAGGCACAGGGCAACACCAGGGAGCCCCCCAGCCCCTCACACCTGCAGGCCTCCTGGCACCGAGGCCCCACAGCCTGACTGGGCGCACTCCTCTGCAGCCCTTCAGTGGACTCTGAGCGCTCTCCTTGCTCCGCCTTTTCAGTCCTCAGGAACAGCCTGGCAGGCACACAGCCTGGAACTGCCCTCGGGCCTTGATGGTCCCCAGGGGCTCCTGGCTTCCTTGTGCCCTGAAACTCCCCCGAGGGGCCTGCTTCTCCTTTGGAAGGGTACTCACCTGGCTCCCTTTTGCCCTTTGCATGGGACATTGCATTTCTCAGGGTTCTACCTGAGGAAGTTGGTGTGGGAGGAACTGGGACAGTGAAGCCAGAAGCTCCCTCTAGCCAGGTGAGTGGCTCCAGGTGCTTTTACCTGGCTCCTCTGCCAACTTGATTCCTAGTTGGAGAGGACACTGAGGCCAGGACAGGGCATGCTGTGTGCAGCATGGCTGGGTGGGGACATCATCCTTGGACTGACCCGGCCAAAGGGGAGACCCAAGATTGGTGACATGATGACCTTGTGTTACACAGAAGGAGGGCACTTTTAACTTTGCCACCAGACTTGGACCTCCTGATCTGCACTGCCTCAGAGCAGGGCTTCTGTGCTCCCACCCAGCCCACCAGGGTGACTCAGAGGGGAATTGGGGAAGCCCTGGCTGCAGCAGGACACTCGGCCTGTGAGCTCCCTGGAGGGGAGAAGCCACCGCGTCCCACCTTTCCTCTGCAGAGCTTGTCAGTGAGGAGAGTGTGGCCGGCACTTCCTGTCCATCCTTGTGTTGGTTGTAGGCAGCTCCCTCGCTTGGGAGTTGGAGGTGGGCATCGAGTTTGACTTGTTCTTTAAGCGGAAAACAGACTTAGAATATTCCAGTTTAGTTTTTCATGCCCCCCAGAGAAGCAGGGAGCAAGTACCTGTCCTGTTTCTGGAAAGGAGAGGCCCTTGGGCCCTCAAGAGAGTGGGACCCCTGCCCTGTTGGCTCTGGAGTTGGTGGAAGCCCTGTGTCCTGCCACCTTCACACTTTACCATGTGCCCTTCCTCTTCACACGAGGTGGCAACAGGAGGCCTAGTTGCTTGGGGCCACTGTTGGCATGAGGGAGGCAGCAGTGACGCGAGAGAAGGAAGCTGGGATGGAGAGTGGCCTCTGGGGCCTCAGCAGGTACAAAGGAGAGCTTGCAGTCTCCCCCAGAGCAGATCTGAGAGCCCTTGCCCTGCTGAGCACTTTTCCCCACCTCTCCAGTCCCCACGCCCATTTTGTCCCCTTCTGCCCTTTCTGTGGTTTCTCCTGGTGAAGTGATTGAGTGCAGGGGCCTGGTCCACTGAGCAGGGAGGCCAGCAGCAGTGACTCCAAGCTGCAGGATTAGGGCAAGTCCCCAGTGCCTGGGTGCCTTCTGCCATGCACAGTGGAGACTTCAGTCTCTGGGTGAGAGGCACTGAGTGAACCACTTACCTCCACCACCAGAAAACCCAAGCAAAACCCCAGGCCCCACTTCTTACTTTTTAGGGGCAGTTTTCCACTAGGGGACATGAAATCTAAAACTCTTCAACATTGAAAAAAATACCCCAAAATGATTGGGGTTCTTGGGTCTTTAAAGAAACCCAGTGTTTGTGGCTGTCATTCCTTGAGCAGCAGCAGCCCATCCTTGCCCACCAGGGCCACCTGTGGTCAGCTTCCTTCTCCAGCAGGTGGCAGCAACCGGTCCTAACCCTGCCTCCTCTCTCCACAGGGTCGGGGTCCTGGAGGACTGCTTCACCTTCCTGGGCATCTTCCTGGCCATCATCTTGTTCCCCTTCGGGTTCATCTGCTGTTTTGCCTTGAGGAAGCGAAGATGTCCCAACTGTGGAGCTACCTTCACCTAAAGGGAACAACACACCTGGCTTTCCTACATCGAGCTATCTTTTCTAATGTAAATGTCGTGTATAATAGTTTTATTTGATTAAGCTTCAGGACTGTTTTGTAAAGTGAGGTGGGATGGATTTGGCATGTGCCAGCAGAGGGTGGAAGGCAGTGACCCTGCTCCCAAGGTTAATGACAGCTCTAGAAAGCACTGCTTTTATTTTTTGCAGTTTTCAATTTGAGAAAGGCGAGAAATACTGTTTTAAATAAATGAGATTCGTACCATTGCGCAGCGGGTCCCGCCTCCTCAGTGTGCGCACTGACAGCGAGAGCGGGTGCTCAGACTCTCGCCAGACCCCACCTCTGCAGAGCCTCCATCCGCGGGAGCCGCAATGACACCCCGTTCCAGCCCGCGAGGGCCGCACACTCCTATCCCAGAGTAACAAAGGGAAGAGACTCCCAAGTGGGGAGCCGGGAAGTCCGGGTGTGACCCCCACCCATGCTCCCCACTGAAGAGGGGGACCGTCCCTCACCTTGCTCTTAAGTGGTGGGAGGGACAATGGGCCACCCTCTCCAGGCAGTGCCACACCACAGCTGCACACAGTTGACCCAGAACTTGAAGTCCTGGGGGTGCATGTCCTTCCAGGAGAGCCCATGACATTGTTCTTCCCAGCTGGAAGGGGAAGGAGCCTGAAGTTGCTCTGGGTTGGCTCTATTTGGCCTCAGCCAATTTCCAACTTAGAGAAAAATGAGTTGTGTGTGGGAGATGAAAGCAGTGGTGGTGAGCCACAGCCCCCTGCCCCCAGTGAGTGGCGTGGGTGTTTGTCACGACTTCACCACGGCAGTAGATCCCCTGGCTCGGCCACCTACAGAGGCCTAACCACAGGGTGGTCCCAGAAGCCTCAAATCTGAGCACCTGACGCTGCCGGGCTCCTAACCACCAGCTGCCCTGCTTCCTCAGCGCCATTTGTGGGTTAGAAGTTGGTGCAGACAGGGATTGGACGGCAGGAAGTCTCCTAGGAAGAGGTTTGCTAAGTGGATGCAGCTTTGGTTGCCTGGCTTGGGGAGAGGGGTGTGCCAGGCCACTGAGGATGACCTGGATGGGCCATAGCCAATCAGCTGGTAATGGTAACACTGAACTCGATGGCTCTTCTGGTGCCAAGTGCGGCTGTGAAGAGGGCAGGTGAGCTGTCAGCATCTGCAGCTGTCTGAACCTGGGGGATTTTCCTCATCTTTGGGGAGCTCCATGTTTAATCAAAAGCTCAAAATTTGTAACTTAAAAAATTAATACCTTTAATAGTATGTTTTCATAATTTATATTAAAATTATGATTTGCATGCTAAGATGCAAACTTTACACAATATTTTCTTTAGATAAACTTCATAATGCTATTTAAGAGCACATGCTTTGTAAAATAAAACCATGGTCTCATTCGCATTCAGGTGCAGAAAACCCAACCATGAAAGCATAAACTGTCCCTTATTCTGGGTGTTGCTTAAAAAAAAAAGAATCAATACTAAAGATGGAGCAAGGACTGGAGCTAAATTTACTGTTTACTTAACAGAATAGGAAGAGAACACTTCACATGATTGCGCTGGTCACTAAACTATTACTTATCGTAAAGACAGAAACGTGAAAACCCAGCTACGCTAGCTAAATTGAGAAAATGCGTTGATTTGCTCGCGTAGGACACATTGGAAATCAGGCACCCTCAGGTGGAGCCTGTGACGGTCCCTGCACTTGTCAAACAATATACACCTATCATTGTGCAGGCAAGAACATAACAGGAGGAACCAGGAGGATCCTCGGCATCTTCATCGAATGATCGGCGCCGATCGGTCATTGGTCACTGTTGGTCGGAGTTTCACAGTAGCAAAGGGATTTTCTCCACTACGAGGAAAGAAGGAAAAACCCTTACAGAAATGCTGTTCCCAGACAGGAATTCCCTTTGACAAGGGCTGATAAGGCACGTGCTCTCCCTTGCCACCCACTAGGAGCCCTCCCAAGCTCTAAACGCTGGGCAGCCCCACCCCCCTCAGTGCTGCACTGGGCAGGGGCTGGATCCAGAGCAAAGGTGCACTGTTTCCGGGAATGGACAAGGTGGTGATGGGAGTGTGCGCAGACTTCTGGGCTCTGTGGACCTCGGCCTCAGGTGGGGCCATGGTGGCAGGGTGCCGAGGCAGCCCCCAGGGAAGGCAACACCACTCAAGAGCTGCTCACCCAAGTCACCCGTACCTGAGAAAGGGCGGCTTTGCGGTCCCGTTCGCATCGCTCTGTGGGAGACAAAGAGGATGTTTATGGAAGGCACATGACGTTGGGGCTTTAGAGAGGGGCAGTGAGAATCAGTTTTAGTTTTCCATATGGCTTTTGTTGCTTGACACTTCACTGTGTACATCGTGCTGGGGTTTGAACCCACGGACTTGCACATGCCAGGCAAATGCTGTAACCACTGAGCCACCGCTCCAGCCCAGTTGGGACTTTTTTTTAAAACATCAAAGCTAAAGAAAATGTTTAAAGTCAACATGGAGGGTTTCTGATGAAAAAAACTAGCTGAAAAATAATACGAACAAGATGATAGCTAAAAACTGAAAGCTGTATATAACAAGTGTAAGGACACGTTCATGAATGAAAGGCTAACTGGAGGTTTTCAGCCTAAGTAGAGCTGCTTTCACCTGTGCGAGAGCACTCGTTCAGTTTCTTCATCAAAGGCACAGAACATGTAACTTTGTAAGTTCACATGTTTCTTTAGAATACAAAAAGGCTATTTCACTTAATATGCACCGAGAAGTAAAATATTAAAAGTAACGTGAATCTTGACTTCTAATTTTGGTAATCCTGGACCAAACAGTTCCAAACAACCTTTCCTTTAATGGTGGCTGGAAAAACTGAACTTGGAAAACATTTGCAGAGGGAAAGCAGCAATAAAAATTTAGAGGGACAAAATTTTGCGTAAAAATATAACTCAGAACGGGCACCTTGTACCCGTGACTGCTTTTCCTTAAGGAGCGTATACGAATTTTTAAAAGAGCAAGCTAAGAAACCGATAATCCAGCAACACCGTCAAAAAGAGTTTCAAAGGCTAGGTGGTGATAAAAACTGGGATCCAGAGCTTGCCTGGGCAACGGGGTCTAAGGAAAACAAAACACTCATATGCTTTGAAATTAATAAATACAATTCTGTTAGAAGCCACTGCAGTGGTTTAGATACAAGGTGTCCCTCCAAAGCTCCTGTATTAACGCAGAAGCGAATGTATGGAGGTAAAGTGTCATCTGAACGGAGTGGGAGGTAACTTCAGGTGGGGCATAGGTCACCGGGGCTGTACCCTGGAACCTGCATTTTCCCTGTGGCCCCTCTGTCTCTTCTCTGCTTCGTAACTCTGCCATGAGCTGAGCACTGTTCCTCCACTGGGTCCTTCTGCCGTGATATCGTGCCTTACCGTGGGCCCAAAGCAACGGAGTTAGCCTTCTGTGCACTGAGACCTCTGAAACCAGGAGCTCCAAATACTTTTCCTCCTCTAAGTTTTTTTTTTTTTTTTTTAAGAGGGAGAGAATCAATTTTATTTTTTCATCTGGCCTTTGTTTCTCTGACACTTAGTTGTGTATGTGGTTGGTGCTGGGGTTTGAACCTGGGTCCTTGCGCATGCCAGGTAAGCACTCCAACCAGTGAGCTACTCTTCCAGGCCCTAACCAGGACATTTTTAATAAGACCCTTAGGTAAGACATTGAAGGCATGAGGACTACTTAAAGTTCATTGTTTTAAAAGTGCCCTGTGGGGGCTGGAGCGGTGGCTTAGTGTTTACAGTGATTGCCTGGCATGCACCAGGTTTGAATCCCAGCACCTTGTACTCAATGAAGTGTCGAAACGGCGAAAGTCACGTGAAAAACTAAATGAAATCGGAAGAGAACAATGTTCGACGACCATGAGAGCCCCTCACAGTGTCAGAACATGGACCAAGGTGTCCACACAGGTTGCCACACAAGGACACGCTCACCCGGGAGCAAACCTGTGTCCTAAACGGACATTCAGATCTTGGCAAATGAAACTGAGCATCCCAGCCACGTTGCAGAAAGCACCTGGACAGAACAACTCAGCTTGGGGAGACACAGATCTTGTGGCTCTTGCAGAGCTGTTAGGATTGTGCTCTGCTCTTTGGGGACCTGAATCCTGAATGGGGAAATGAAAAGACAGAAAGTAAAAAAATCAGGCTTTCCTGATTTGGGACGGAGGCTGATTGCTAGACGCAGAGGTCTAATAGACTCCAAAATGTGAGGGAGAGAAAAATGGAACCAAGCGCCATCTAAGCTCAGGAACTGCCCACACCCTGCAGGTGCCGGGCAGCCCTACCAGAGCCCTGCCAGAGTCCCAGGGGAAGGCCACTGCTGTGAGTGCTGGCCCAGGGCCGAGCTTGTGCACCTTTTCCCTCAGCTCACACAGCTTGTGTGAGGTCTTTTTTGCTGTTCCCTGAGAACTCACCGCCCAGCACATGGAGCCAATTCAGATGGACGCCCAGCAGAGGGCAGTGTGATGCCATCTGCCTCCCGTGGACTTGGCTGACAAGCTCTTCTCACTTCCCAGGGCCAGGACTCCTGCCGCATGGTGTCTACTGAATACTGAGGCACCAGGGCTGTGACCTGAGACTCAGATGCCCAAACTTTTCATCACAGAAGCACAAAGCCTCTGCCCTGCTCAGCACAGCCTCAGGGCTGGAAGTGGCTGCAAGTGATTCTCCTAGGGCACGCCGGGCTTCCTCAGCAGGCCCGAGTTAGTCATTTCTGGTTAACTCTTATATGATGATTAAGGGTGTTGGTGATTTTTTTTTTTTTTTAATGTACTGGCTATTGAACCAGGGGTACTTTACCACTAAGTCACATTCTCAGCCCTTACAGGCATGCTTCACTGTGCCTGGCTTATGATTCATTTGTAAAAAAAATGCCAGGAGGCCTATTGATCAACTTCTCAAAGTGATGTCCTGACTCTGCTGTCTGGAGCAGAAAGCCCAGTGACAGCCCCTGTAGCCCAGAGGTCAGCAGGAAGGGTGCTGTGTCTGGCCCAGAAACATCTCACACCCTGCCACCCACTGCTTACACCAGCAGGCCCAGCCCTGGGTTGCTGCCTCCCGCTGGAAAGCACCGGTCTGTCCTTCCTTGGGGCAGAATACGGTCCCCGCCCTGTGCAGCCATCAGAAGGAAGTGATTGCTCTGCACACTTGACTGGGAAACAGTTTTCCTCTGCCTGGGAGCCCCGGGCCCGCCCCTGAGCCCTAAGCTTGCTCACAGCCTCCTGGCCAACTGAATTTTAAAACGAATTCAAGTGGGATTTTAATGAGCCCTGGCATCTACCTGGGTGTTCCGCCTGCTCCTCCTAAAAGAATCAGCAAATCCTTGAAAGCTACGTGGCAAGAGGCAACAGCAGCTGTGAGGGAGGTGAAACCCGACCTCCCCTCTCCAACTCTTGTCAACCTGAGGCCATCAAGTATCGGGCCAAACCGTGGTGCCGGTGCCCTGGTGCGGGTCCTGGGACCAGCGTGAGCCGCAGGGTGTGTGCACGCGGCCACCGAGATGTTCTGGCAGTCCTGTCCTAACAGCCCATGGTAGAAACCCCCAGATGGCTTCCACACGTGATCCTGGCAGCTGCAGCATGCACTGGTGGTGGGGCCCTGGAGGACGGGCCCGGTTCTGTTTCTTGAGCTGTTGCTGGTTGTGCAGTCACGCTGTGGCCATGAGCTGTGCACTTCTCTGTACGTGGATTTAATAAAATGCTTAAACAAGCCTAGGCACAGCCCTGAATGGCGGCTTGGTGCGAAGGCAGTGCATGTTCAGTAGACGCAGCTTTGAACTTGGCGGAGCTTCTCCTGGGCTAGCAACACATGGCCAGTTCCCTAGCGGTGCTGGCTGGGGCGTGGGTCACGCCTCCAAGTGCTCTATGCTGCTACAGGAAGATGCTCAGAGGTGAGGTGGGCTACTGGCGTCTTCTGCTGAGCGTGCACAGCTTATGATGGGTTCATCAGGTCACGACCCTGCTGTGTGTCAAGGTGATCTGCTTCGGACATTTGCAGACGGATTTCCCCCTTAACAGCTGGGTTTTATCCAGTGATCGTTGGGACGCAAGGTCAGTGGGGCTGCCCTGCTTCAGCGCTCCATGGCACTCTCATTGCAGACCAATGAATGCTGCTACATTGCACCTTCGGTGCCATTCGCCACCGTTTCCCCAGCACAACACCTCTATGGCCAGGACGCCTGCCACCCCCACCTGGCCTTCTCCCCACTCCCTCTTCTAGCAACCTAAGAACAAGTCATTTCTGGGCCCTCGGGGCACAGTGGGCAGGGCCTGCGGCACTTCCTCTCCGACCCCTCCCAGAGCACTCGAGGAGACAGGAGAAGATCCAGGTGCCCTCAAGTAGCAATGAGCAGAGTGGAATTGGCTGCCTGTAAGACCACAGGGCAGCGACAGCCTTGAAACTGGAGAGCAAGACGACCGAGGGCAGCTGACCTGGCAATGTGGGGATGGGGTGGAAAACCCAGAGACTCCCAAAGCCTGTGCAGACATCAGCTGACTGCTGGCCACCTGCTGGCTGTTCTACTTCCCCCTGCCCTACTATGCGGGTCTTTGTGGGATGTCCACCGCAGAGCCACATGTCTTGAGGAGACCACTTGATTCCAGCTGACGGGGTGGTCCCTGCCTGCTCAGATCACCCAGACGCTCCTTCCCAGGCTGCTGGCAGACCCTCATGGAGGAGCCTTGAGGCCCAGCCAGAGTGAGCCAGGTCCTGCCAAGGACAGCGAGTGGGGGCCCCACTGTGGCAGGCAAGGTGGAGTGATGAGATACAGCAAGTGCACCCTGGATGCTGGCCCTCCCTGGACATCCACTCACTTGTCACAAAGACCTCCCTGACTGGTCCTCAGCACTAGGGTTTCACGCCCACATCAACAGCTGGCTTCAACAGTTAGGCTTATGCATTTGGGGGCAAGAACTTGACTGTGTCCCCAGCCATTCAGGTTAACGGGGCTCCCTGCGGCTGCCACCTTACGAGCCTCATCTGAATACGGGTCAAGTTTTCAACACTGTTCTAGTCTACATGGTCTGTACCTGGCCGGCCAGGGCGGCCACAAGCCACGCACGGAAACAGCCAACTTTACACTCTGTGCTGCTGAAGCAGAAGCTCACCTGCTCCCACACGCCCACTCCTCTACCGAGCAGGACGGCTCCACTTCCTGCCTGTCCACACATTCTCTGGTTTCATCTACTGACGCGCAGCATAGATGACTAGACACGCTGCTTCCTGCCTCGCCTGCAAGAGGCTGCCAGGACCAGGAGGCCCAGGGCACACAGCAGCTCCGCGTTACCTCTGCAGCAGCACTGATGGCTTCGTGGTCCGCTTGCCTCCTGGGGCTGTGGTTCTAGGACTCCTCATTTGAACTGTTAGCAATGACAGGTGGTGGCCTGTCTAATCAGAAAACAACGGCGGCGCTGGAGCAGTGGCTTGGTGGTTACGGCACCTGCCCGGCATGCGCAAGTACGCGAGTTCAAACCCCAGCACCACGTACACAACGGAGTCTCAGAGCAACAAGGGCTACATGGAGAACTAAAAAATTGATTCTCTCTCACTGTTCCTCTCTCTTAAAAAAACAAACAAAAACAACGTCGGGGCTGAAGCGGTGGCTCAGCAGTACACTTGCCTGGCATGTGCACGAGGACCTGGGTTTGAACCCAGCAACGCATGCACAACTAAGAGGAGGGGAGACAAAAACCAGACAGTAAATAGAGAGATAGATACAATAGATTCTCTCTCTAAATTAAAAAAAATGAAGCAATGTCAGTAGACACTGAGAATGGCGACGGGTTTCTCCCACATTCTGGTAGTTTGCATAAGATCTTGAAATACTACTTCAAAAAAATCTAAATTCTGCGACAGAAACCTCAGGCAACCAATTAGTCTCGCATGTGCCTGGAAGCGCCGTGGGCATGAAGGGTCGCTGCCCTCTTCTTCGTTTCACAGAGGAGAAACCCTGTCCGCAGCAGCGCAGCGCGCTGGGCCCTTCAGGTGGTGGCCAGCAGACCTGCTCAGGAGGCGCTCGAGCCCGCTGGCCTCTGCTTTGTCAGAGCCAGCGTTTTCCTGTGGCTTTTCCTACTTGGTATTTTCCATTCTCCTCTAGATCAGGACAGTCCAGCAGCTTACTGGGACCTCACTGGCCCGCACAGACGACCGTGGCAGGTGTCCTCAGTGAGGACAGCTCCACTTCTCAACCTGCCGCGGGGCCTTAGAGTGCCTGCCACTTTCTGTGCTTTCCCTCTCCTCCACTTCACAAGCCCCACGTTCCGTTTTCACCCCTGGGTGTCAGGGAGCCAGGCTGACTCAGAGCAGCTCAGCCAGCAAGCGCCCCGGTGCAGCAGCTGGGCTGGTCCAGAGGGGTGGGGTGGGCGGGAGGTGAAAATAGCTATCAGTCTGTTTACAGCTATCTCGAAGGAAATAGTTATCCTAGAAGTGAAAACATTAAAACTCCTAATGGCTTTCTAGTTTTCCCAATGATTTAAAAAAAAAATCAAGAAAAACACAAAACAACAAAAAACAAAACAACCCTAGGTGGTGGTTATTATTATTATTATTATTATTTTTAAAGAGAGAAGGACAGTGAGAGAGACAGAATCAACTTGTATTAGTTTTTCACATGGCTTTTGTTGCTCTGACACTTAGTTGTGTACGTGGGTGCTGGGGTTTGAACCCGTGTACTTGCGCATGCTGGGCAAGCGCTGTAACTGCCGAGCCACCGCTCCAGCCCCCCTACGTTACTTTTATAAGCAGAAAGTCTTCTTTTAAAAGAAGCACCATAGGTTAGATTGTAATGATTAGATAGTTTAGTTTTTATAAAGGGACCCCTGTCGAAACTTGAACTTTGCTCTTTAATAAAAACTTGGAGCTTTAACTACATGTGGATTTTAAAAGGGACCTTCAGCAGGACGTGGGGGTGCACACCTGTAACCCCAGCAACTCCGGAGGCTGAGGCAGGAGGATCACGAGTTCAAAGTTAGCCTTACCAACTTAGTGAGGCCCTAAGCAACTTAATGAGACCCTGTCTCAAAATAATATATAAAACGGGCTGGGGATGTGGCTCAGTGGTGAAGTGCCCCTGGGTTCTTCAATCCCTGGTACCAAAAAATAATAAAAAAATATATAAATAAAAGGGATCCTCATCTGGGCAGATTTTTTTTCCTCTTTTCTTTTCTTTTTTTTTTTTTTTTGAAGAGAGGGACAGTGAGAGAGAAAGGGAGAATCAATTTTATTTAGTTTTTCATGTGGCCTTTGTTGCTCCGACATTGCTTTGTGTATGTGATCTTGAGGTTCAAACTCCCTTCCTCGCACATGCCAGGCAAGCGCCATAACTGCTGAGCTCCAGCTCCAGCCCTGGGCATGTGTTTAATGCACTTGGCAGATGATAACATTTGATTACTGTATTAGAACATGGCTTTCTAGTGAATATTTTGTCGAAACTTTGCTACAAAATAATTAAATTGACAAATTATCCCATTGAAGAAAGAAACAAGGATGGACTTTAGAACTAGCATTTACCAATCTCAGGCTTTTTAGTACACAAATTACGTTTTGGCGCATTTTTACCTCAAATGTCTTTCATTCCGGAGTTAATGTACATGATTCTACCTACAGGGCCCTGATTACTTAAGTGTTCAGAATCTTCAAAATAGTTGCATCTTTTTCTAGTATTTAAAGAATGCTTTTCCTGTTTTGAAGATTGGTATGTTAAAGATTTAGGGCTCAAATTACATTATCAAAAAATGGCTCCAAAATACGTAAATCTGAGCAAACCCGACCTGCCCCAGGGTAAAGACAGACAATGGGTTGCCCCACACAGGCTGTGCCAGTCACTAGCTGGAGAAAGCCTGTCACCCTTCCCCTCTCACTGGCCGACTGCCTGGCCTCACAGCCACCTGCAGAACCCACCTGGCAGCCCAGACCCCCTGGCTCATCAGGCTTCAGCCCTGCCCCGTCTACCCCACACCACGGCTCCTGCTGGCCTTAACAGATGCCACCCTATCTAGCCTGTTTGCTGAATCTCAGCCGTCAGAAGTTGGCTCAAGGCTTCCCTCCAGGAAGCTCTGCCACCAGGCCTCCAGGGCCCCAGTCCGCTGAGCTTCACCCACCGCTCCCTAGACAGCTCTCCAGGTTGGTCTTAATCCTGTCTGTGCCCCAGGTCCCAGCACAGCCCTGGACCATGAGGTGGCCAGCAAATGCTGAGTGGCTGAGTGCGGGTGTAAAGGCCTCATTCTGACCCCACATGCCCTCCCACGTGGACTTTCACCTGCCACTTTGCTGCTTTATAAAGAGGTCAGGCTGGTCCCAGTCGCCTACTGCCGTAGGAATACCAGCTGCGTCAGCTGCCTTCGTTACCCACACGGCTTCCTCGTAGGCAGCACCGGCTCCTCACCTGTCTGAAGGGGCAGGTTGCTGTGGGAGGTTTCAGCTATCTGTGAGAGTTCACCGACATTCTTTCTAAGACTTGCAAAATGACCGCTGAAACCGCCGTCGGAGCCACGCAAGGCAGGCATCTTCTCTAGGCATTTGGAACTTAGATGGAACCAAAGATAAATGCTGCTAAAATGTGACACACACAGGACCTGAGGCCACGGAGAGGGTCTGTGTGTGTGGGGACGGGGTTCTGGGATGAGCAGAATCCCAGAATCCACTGCGAGCCCCTTCCACGCAGGGGTCAGCTGTAGCCCTAGGCCCAGAGTAGAGTTCAGGTGGGAAGGTGACAGTGGATTCCAAGTGTCCTGCCCTCCTCCATGCAGCCTGCTCCCAGTTAGGGCCCTCGGGACGGGGCTGTATGTTTACAGATTGTTATGGTTTAGATATGAGGTGTCCCCAGAAGCTCATGTGACACACAATGCCAGGAAGTTCAGAGGTGACATGGTCAGATCAATCCACTGACAGGATTAACTGGGTGGTAACTGGACAGGTAGGGAGTGGCTGGAGGACGTAGGTCACTGGGGGTGTCCCTTTGGGGCTTGTATTTTGTTCCCCATGAGCAGAGCACTCTACTTCCTGGTGGCTGTGTCTGAGCTGCTTTTTTCCACCTCGCCTTTCTCCATGATGTCCTGCCTCACCTTGGCCCAGAGCAACCAAGACCTATGAAACTGTGAGGCCCAAACTTTTCCTGCACCATGTTGTTCTTGTCAGGTCTTTGGTCACAGTGATGCAAAGGCTGATTAAAACAGCTCTTCTGCTGTGCAAGGAACAGGGTGGAATGAAGGGATGGTGTCTGCCAGTCTCGGTCCCCCGGTCCTTTCCCAGCAGCCCCCTGATGCCAACAGTCGGTTATGATTCAGCCGATAAAGGTTTTAAAATAGGCAGGTGCGGTGATGTGTGCCAGCAATCCCAGCTACTCAGAAGGCTGAGGCAGGAGGAGCACAAGTTCAAGGCCAGCCTCAGCAACTTGGCAAAAAACGTTACCTTGAAATACAAAGTGAAAAGTGCTATGGTTTTGGGCAAGATTCTTTTGCCTTCAAAGGTACCACATGACCTTAATGCATCGGTGAAGCCAGGCGATCAGCAGCGGCTACCAATGTCGGAGGGAGGTGGTGCTGCAGATGAAATGTGCTAAGGGGACTTTAAAACAACGCCGCAGAAGCTGACCAGACTTGAGATCGAATTACCAGAACCGGAAGAAAGGAGGACACTGCGGAGGACACAGCGTGCACGCAATCAGCATGACGCAGACTGGGGGCCTCCAGGACAAACAAGCCCGCTCTTCCGACTGCGCGTCTTGCCTGAGCCTGAGCAGCTGAGCGCTGCTGCAGAAACAACAAGGAAGCCAGCTGCCACGGCTGCCGGCACGGTGCTGCCGTCCCCTGCTCCTCCCGGGCACGCGCGCTCTCGTCGCACATCTCTTCTCTGGTCCCTGGGATTCAACCTGGCGGAGCTTACCCACCGGGCCACATCCAAGCCGCCTTTATTTTTTTGAGACAGGGTCTTGCTAAGTTACTCAGCGCTGCACTAAGCTGCTGAGGCTGCTTTGAATTCGCGATCCTCCTGCCTCAGCCTCTCGAGGTGCTGGGGTTACAGGCGGGCACCACCATGCCCAGCTCGTCACACCTGTTTTCATAGGGTCTTTTGTCAAACTTGCTCACCACGCCTGGCCCACCCCAGCCCTGATGGTCTTCCTTCATCACTGAGCACACAGAAGGGGCCAGGCAGGGTCGCCCAGGCTGCACCTCTGCCTTTGACCCTGCGCTCTGCGCCTGTCCTGCCTCTCAGGCTTCTTTCCCTATCACTTCCTCCTCCTCTACTGTGAAATCTATACTGAAAAGTCAGGAGCGCCAGCAACCGCCTTGACTCAGCGTCACCCTGCCTTTATCTCCTAGGTGTCTGTTCCCTGCACATGCTGAAATACGCCCTTCTGGGTGTTTGAACCTTTGTCCTTGTCCCAGACCCTGCATGGCTGGTTCCGAGTCACTGTCAGCTCAGGTGTCCATGGCTACAGAAGCTGTCCTGTGCTGCCCCTCCTGGTTGGAGGCGCTTGCTCCCACATGCAGGGAGTGCTGCTGGGCCCTGCCCTCCGGGTCACTGCTACTCACCAGCCGCTGAGGCCAGAGGCCTGGCTCCCGGAGCCAGCTCCAGACAGCCCCGAGGGCCAGGCCATCCAGCCACAGTGTGGTTTGGGGGCGGTGCAGGCACGGGCCCTGCTCCCCCGCTGAGAGCCACTTCTCCCTTTCCCTCCGGTCTCCCCCCAGCAAGCCTTCCTTCCGGCTGTCACCCGTTCTGCCTTCACCTCACCTTGTTTTACTTATTTTTTTTTTTTAAACAACTTTATTTAGTTTTTCACATGGCCTCCGTTGCTCCAACACGTGCTCCGCCTCACCTTGTTTTAGTGCTCAGCATGGCTTTTCTCCTTGACACTTTGGCTTAGCTTTAGTGTCTGCTTCCCATCACCAGGACCTTGTTGGTCTGTCCCCAGAGCCCATGCCAGTGCCTCACGTGCCATTAACACTCACTCCCTCTGCCTGCTGAGTCAAAGGGCGAGGGGCGACTGGGATCCCGTGGCCACTGCTGCTATGAAGTCAACGCTTTCTAAGGAGAAATGGAGTTAACCTCAGCCCCCTTCAAAACGCAGAGGAAGGGGATTGGATGACCGAGGCGAGGAGGGTTCATGAAAACCCTAAAGACCTAGTGAGCTGCTGTGGAGAATCTCGCGGAGATAGTAGAAACAGGAAGGCTGGCAGCTAGGGGCCTAATGACCGTGGTCAGAGGAACGGAGAAAATGCCCTGGCCCACCGGGGAGGAGCCAGGTGACACTCCCCTTCCCCAGAGAGGTGTGGAAGTCACATATACTCACGGGGGACGTGGTTTCTGGCTTGGATGTCGGCGCTTTAAAGGTCGAAGTGCTTTTGGCCACATCTGCTCTCTTATCAGCAGTGGCTCCGGACAGGCACTCCAGGTAGTCGGGAGGGGGGATGACCATGCTGCTCTTCTCAGACAGGTCCACGGTGCTGACGCTTCTCACCGGGGCAGGGCTGGCAGCAGAAATGACGGGGCCATCAGGTAAGGTCCTGCCATCCCGCCTGGACCCCAAATGCCCCATGGCCCAGGGCCACAGCGCTAGCAGCTTACTAAGCAGAAGGGGCGGGAGGTGGGGGCTGCACCCTGTGTGTCTACGTAGAGCACTCAGGTGATTTTACTGGATTATAAACACACTCAAAAAACCCTAGGAAAAAGGCATGAGGAAAACAAGCTTGAGTAGGGACTGGCGCTTGCATAATTTAAGGATATCAATAAGAAAATGAAGGCCATAGCAAAAACTGCAAGAATCAAGCACCCGAGATTTAAAAATCTTAGAGTTTGAACATCTTAAAATGAGTCTTTACTTGTTGGCATGGGGCACGTTTGCCTCCTGCTGGGGATGACTGTGTAGAGATGGAGTCGCCAGATGCTGGTGGTGGCGTTGGAGGGGGGACCTGCACAGCTGCGTGGGCCGGGGGTGCCTCTGAGCTGGGGACACTGAGGCACTTTAGGGTAAGGACAGCCGGTTCACCGTGGTCTTCTCGTTAGAGGGGCCCTGGGCCAGCCAACGAGAACTACCTGAGACTGCACTCCCCGCCAGGCCAGGAAGGGCTCTTCTAGGTGTCCTTGAGCATACTTTTCAACCTTTCTAGCCTGGAGCACTCACACCTCAGAATGTTGGTCGGTTTGCTTCTGTGCTCCTGGTGACTGGTGCTCTACCACTGAGCTACATCCCCAGCCCTTTTTATTCTTTGAGACAGGGTCTTGCTAAATTGCCCAGCCTGGCCTTGAACTTGCAGTCCTCCTGCCTCAGCCTCCCTGGGATCACAGGTGTGCACCTCCCTGGCTAGCAGTTTCCTCAGTTTTAAAGGGGGGGGTCCTGCCTCATTGGGTTGATGTGGGAACTGAATGAGCAGGCCAACATAACGCAGCGTGGACAGTCTCAAGGTGACAGCTGTTATCATCGTCATAAACTCGACTGGATCACAAATCTGAGGGTTCACTGAGGCCCGTGGGTGTAGTCACAGTCATGGGAGTGGATGGCATGGCCCAGAAAGCACAGACCAAGGAAAGGACTGAGGACAGACCCCGAGGAGTGCTATGTCTAAGTGGCGGGCGGGAGAGTCCCACGGATGAATCTGCACAGGGACGGCAGGGGAGGTGACAAACGGCATAGGGTCAAGAACATTCCAGATGTGAGAGCTGCTAAGTAAGATACGGATGGAGAACGTGTGCTGTGCTGTGGATTCCGCACTAGTGGGTGGTGGGGGCAGTGAAGCCTGTGGACATTAGGGACTCTCGGAAACCACTGAGCAGCAGCATGTTCCCGTTCCAGGCTGGGGCTCTACCCCGGGGCTGCTGCTGCTCTTCCAGGTTATAATTATTTTCCTGCCTTTTCCCCCTTCTGTTTCGTGGTGCTTGGGATTGAGGCCAGGGCCTCGTGCATGTGAGGCGACTGTTCTCAGCAGTTTAGGGGATGGTTCTGATGTGCCTGGAGACATTAGGGCAAAGGTCTCTTTCTGTTGCTGAGGGAGCTGGGCCACGTCCACTACCTTGGTGTAGGCAAGGTCACCGACTCCTTTGCATTTTCTTCCAATAACTTTGTGTATGATGACGGGAACCAGCCCCTCCTGCAGGTGGAGAGAGAGAAAAGACCTGTTTATGATCTCAGAGGCTGGCAGGTGGGTAGCACACACCAGGGGGCATCTTCATGGTGGCTTGGGGCAGGGTGGCCCAGGTGAGCCCTGAAGGCTCACAAGGGACTGAGTGAAATTGAGGCTTTAAGAAATAAGTGTGCACTTCACACAAACACAAAACAATGTGCATTTAACATATATATTCATGCTATTCAGATTCCCTTATTGTTTATTTTTTATATTGGTTTTATTTCATATACAGCAAACTAATAACCTAGGACCAATGAGGCTTATACAGAACTTGTGGTTGAAATGATGAGGGTGACATTTAAACTATGTGTTAAATTGGTTTTTTTTTCCCACTAGGGATTGAACCTGGGGGTGCTCTATGACTGCACTAAACCCCCACACTTTTTCAAAATTTATTTTGATACAGTCTCACAGATTTGCTAAGGCTGGCCTTGAACTTGTGATCCTCCTGCCCCAGCCTCCCAAGTAGCTGAGAAATCAGAAGTCACATTTTTTAAAACAACAAAAGAATACATAAGCCTCTTCGTAGACTGTAAGAATCTCTTCATGCACCAAGTTTCTCTCTGTGTACACAGATAAACCAAAGCTAGCCTGCAATGACTTAGCTAACCAAACTACAAACTTGACCTTGGACTGAAGTGCTAGTACATCTACTGAGACCACTGCGGCTTAACTGAACATTCTGAAGTGAGGGCTGTGCGTGTCCCATGTCAACTTACGCTCTGGTGGCATCGTGCTCCCCATAGAGCCAGCCATCCTTCTCCTCCGGGATGAGCAGCGTGAGGACGTCTCCCTGAGCGAAGCTGAGCAGGGTCTTGTTGGTGCCAGCAGTGTGTGGGAAGATGGTCTTCACTTTCTGTCTTTTCATCAGGTTCAGTCCGGAGGCGACCGAAATTGAACGCTGTAAGCTGGCATCTTCTGAGGTGTCTGTGATGGCTTCAACAAGCACAACCAACAGGAAGTTCAAATGAGCAGCCCCAGAGCAGCAGCCATTCCCGTGCCCTGCCCACGCTGCCCTGCTAAGGAAGCTCTAATCGGGCAGAGTTCCAGGCTGCCACTGCCCAGGTGGGACTGGGCTTCGAGGGAAGAAGCAGGCTTTGGCCTGAGGGCTTTCACAGCAGGCAGGGGAGCCCTGGGCTGCAGGTCCTTTTGAGAGGAGAGGAGGAGCTGGGAGGTGTTGGCTTCCCTGCAGTCAGGCTGACCCAACACCTAACTGCTCCCTGACTGAATCATAGAAGCATCTGAGGCAACAGAGCAAACCCAGCCCAGGAAAAAGCAGCAAATTGGAAATGCAGACATTCTGGCTTCTCAGCCAGGGTGAGGATTCCTTTGCTGATCCCTCACTAGGTGGCAGTCAATGACCTCAATGCTTACAGCCACCAGCCCATCCAGGCTCCTTCTAGAGGAAGACTCTGTTACTACTGATGGACAGAAGAGGAACAGCTGGAAGAGTTCCCGGGACACGCTGTTAGCAGTGGTGGTGCTGGACACCATCTGTGGGCAGTGAGCTCACAGCCCCTACTGGGTTACGCTGCATGGGTCACATCTCAGGTCAACTGCAGGTGGACACAAGCCACTCCACTAAACAAAAAATTGGATTGGAGATTTCATTTCAAACAGTGAGGGATCTCCTTTTTCTTTATTCTTACTTTTTTTTTCCCCTTTGCAGGACTAGGGATTGAACTCAGGGTCTCACATGTGCTAGGCAAGTGCTCCACCATTGAGCCACATCCCCAGACCTTCCTTCTTTATTTTTATTTTGAGATGGGCTCAGGTTGTCCTTGAACTTGAAATCCTCCCGCCTCAGCTTTCCAAGTCGTGAGATTACAGGCGTGCACCACCGCCCCTGGCCACGTGCTTTATATCCTGTGTAACTCTGTACTTGCTTTAAAAGGAAGTAACTAGGGGGCTGGAGCGGTGGATCGGCAGTTACTGCGCTTGCCTGGCATGTGCTAGGATGTGGGTTTGGAACCCCAGCACCATGTATACAACGAAGTGTCAGAACAATGAAATCCATATGAAAAATTAAATAACATCAATTCTCTCTTTCTCTTAAAAAAGAAAAGGAAGTATCATGTTTCTCGGCTAAGCAATTCTCGTTGTCATTAGGGAAATCTCTCATCTTTTGACCAACAGCTTCAAGCACTGTAATCTGCAGACTCTCCAACCTGACTGCTGTCACATTTACACAAAGGGCCCTATACAAATAAAATACCCACACACATGGGTCAGGCACCATAGCACAGGCCTGAGGGTCCTGGGTGCCAATGACTATGTAGGAAGAGGGGGCCCTAACCAGGGAAGCAGCTTGAAACGTCTGCTTTTCCTGATTCTCACACTATAGTCAACAGTTCAGAAATTTAACCAGTTAAACTTAGGTCTGCAGAAAGCATGAGGTGCCTTGTTGGAGATGATGGAAGATGCTGATCAATTCAAATCAAGCCAATTGGTAAAATGAATAACCATAACTTTTTCATGTGTACTTTTATAATTTGTTTTACCAAAAATTTTTTTATAATAGTCACAGAATATGGGAACACATGGTGAGGCTGTTCACATTTTAGCTCATTCCGTTTTTGTTTTTTTTTTTTGAGAGACAGTCAATTATTTTTTCATCCAGTTTTTATTTTTCCAATGCTTAGTTGTGTACGTGGTGCTGTGGTTCAAACCTGGGTCCATGTGCATGCCAGGCAAGTGCTCTACCGCTATAGCGCGTTCATTTTTAAATATAACACCCCTCGATAGTATGCTTACTCTATGCAAACATCCATCAGCATACAGAATCGTGTCAGAAACATGTCCCTAATCCAAGTCTATGGTCTAAACCTCATTTGTTTTAAGATGTAAGCTACTCAAAGCCAGGGTCAGATATATCTACTGTACCTGTGTATTTAGTTACCTTTCTCCTTCTCAATACATTTAGCCAAAATATTTATTTTATGAAATACTTTTAAAAAGGTACCTTAAAAAATAAACTAAATATCTTACCTGTTGAATTGTTTACCCTTTCTGAATTCTGTGCAACTGTTGCTGGGTTATTGAACATGTCAATCAGAGGACTGGTATACGCTCTAGCTGAGGGAGCTGGGGGCATCTTTGGAGAATATGTAGAAAGGGTGTCATAATCTTTCCCAACCTGGAAAAAAAGTTCTTTTTCAGTCTAATATTAGAATAACACCACGGAATGACACAGATTCCTAGTCTTGTTTTGCTGTTCTCATGGCTGTAGGGCAATGCCCATATCAATTACCCCAAGAAAACCTCTTCTTCCCCCCACATTTGTTTTCATCATAAAACAAAACAAAACCCAGTTGCTCTCCATTGTTCCTTCCCATCCCCTGGCAACCATGAATCCACTTTTTATCTCTACAGATATTTTAGGTTCCCTTCAAGTGCTACCAAGCTATAGGATTCTACTTACTAATTTATTTATTTAGAGAGAGAGAGAGAGAGAGAGAGAGAGAGAATTTTATTAGTTTTTCATCTGGCTTTTGTTGCTCCGTAAGTTTGTGTATGGTGCTGGGGTTTGAACCTGGGTCCTCACGCATACCAAGCAAGTGTGATGCTGCTGAGTTCAGGTTCGATCCCCAGCACCACATACACAACTCAGTGTTGGAAAAGCTAAACCAGATGAAAAAGAAATAAAATGGATTTTCTCCCTCTTTAATAAAAAATTAAAAAAAGGAAAAGAAATTCAGTATCATTGGGATTCACTTTATAAGTAAATTATCCCTCCCCCTGGAAGTTTTCGGAGTTTTCTCTGTATTGTCAATGTTCTGAAACTTGGCTCAAATCTGTGCAAGTACTGGATCCCTCTGGGTGCTG
Source organism: Aplodontia rufa (assembly GCA_004027875.1). NCBI lineage: Eukaryota > Metazoa > Chordata > Mammalia > Rodentia > Aplodontiidae > Aplodontia > Aplodontia rufa. The sequence goes on from PVKS010004116.1 coordinate 84,654, forward strand.
TGCTGAAGACCAGGCACCAGGCCACCTCTCCCCCTTCGCAAGGTCTATGTCAGAAGGGTGGAACTGGGTGACCTGTGGTGTGCTTCGAAGGCCGAAACAACAGGGTGTGCTGACAGGAGGCTGGGGCAGAGCAGACAGGAGGCAGCCTCACGTGGCTGAGCTACAGGAAGGATGAAGTTGCCTCTTACTGGACGGGGAAAACTGGGCAAGCGGGGGTAGAGGAGAAAATCAGCTAAATGGTTTTAGACAAGGTGGATTTGAGACATGCAGGCGGCGAGGAGGCAGCTGGGTCCACCACGTCTCAACCCATCTGCTTGTTCTTGCCCTCTGCCTTGTTTTCAAAATCCTTTTGTTGCCAGACACAGTGATGCACATGGCACTTGTAATCCCAGCAGCTGGGGCGGCGGGTGGGGGCTGAGGCAGGAGGATCACAAGTTCAAGGCCAGCCTCAGCAACTTAGAGAAGTCCTAAGCAACTTAATGAGATCTGTCTGAAAATAAAACAATAAGGGCTGGGGATGTGGCTCAGTGGCTAAGCTCTTCTGGGTCAATCCCTGGCACCAGTAAATAAATAAAAACCTTTTTGCGACTGTTGTCCTGTGTTTTGGGAGAGTTCTTTGGCTTACTTTTCCAAGCACTTTCCCTCTGCTATTGAGCCCATCTATTGGTGGTGGTGTTTGGGGAAGTGGGAGGCAGAAGGAAAAATGTAATTAAAGCTCAAACATGTACAAAAGCAGGCATGAGCAGCACGACACACCTGCGCTCCCCAACACCCAGATTTGAAGATGACCGACTCCCGGTGCATCTTTTTATGCATACTCTTACCCAACTTTCAAAACCACGGTGGATTATCTTGAAGCAAATCCAAGACACATCATTTCAACTACGAATAATAAACCACGTCTAAATTCGGATCTCGAGCACACTGCTCTTTCTGGATGCAATATCTTGTCCTCTCTTTCTGAAAATTCTTCCCTGCCCCACTCACTCTGTTGTCCCCGATGAGGTCATGCTGGTTTTTATTTTGGGGCCTCCTTTTATGACGTGTGCTTTCCTCACTGTCCAGTGACTCCCGCCTGCCCCGCTTCTTTGTGCTGAATGTGATAGTCTCTACCTGCTCCGTTCTCACGGTGACAGGGGAGGGGGGCAGCATGTACTTCCAGGGATGCTTGCCCTCTGTCCTTAATCCAAACACACTGTTGTGGCCTGTTGTTTGGCACAAATGGGACAGGAGGAGAGACTGACCAGTCCCCTAATCAACTACACAGAGATGGCCCTGGTCCTCCCACTTCTTGAATCCAGCAGCTCTGAGCTCACTGCTCCCGGGAGCAACTGTCCCCTCTGCAGCAGTCTTGCCCTGCATGTGCCTGGGGCCAACGTTCCTTCCGTTCTGAGTCCCCACTCACTGTAGCTCTCTGCACACCAATGCTGCCTTTCTCTCTTGCTGAAACTCCTCCGGTGTGTCTGGCCCCTCAATGGCACCATCTCTTACTTTCCCAAGCACTAAGGGTTCTGTCTGGAGGTAGGCTGCTGGTTGTGAAACTCTATTGTCATTTCAGGGGGCTGTAGATGGACAGGTAGGGTTGATCCACGTGTCCAAACTACCTGCTGGAGCCAAATCTCTACACGGGTTTGTGGAAACTAAGAAAGTAGGAAAGCCAGGTTCAAAAAATGGCAAACTACAACACCCAAGGTCCTCACCTTCAGGACTTTATTGTTTTTTGTTTTTTTTCTAGAAGTGACTGACACTGTGATGAATGGCTCTGGAGTCTTCCAGTTTATTTTGTAAGACGCCTATACACCTATATTTCCTTCAGTGGGCATGAACTTATAAAGCTGGAATCATTACAGCTAAAAGCAGTTGCAATGCAATGCTCAAAACCAAGACAACAGCACTAGATGGAGCATGAAACATCTGCACAGTTGATTCCAAATCCTAAGGAAGGGAACGAGATTGAGAAAACTGGGCTCGGAGAGCCGTGACTCTACCCACAAAGGCAGCCCTGTCCTCTGCGCCAATGTGGCCCCCATCATATTAGTGAACACACAGCTGAAGCAGAGAAGAGGTACCCAGTTCCTACCATGCTGCTTCTCTCGATCATGGGTGATGGCTGAGGCGTCCCAGATCCCGGGGTAGAGACTGGAGTCCTTATTTCTTCTATCATGTTCATGATTTTCTCTGGCACTTTGGTGGCATCGCAACAGGTTTCCTGCCACCTGGGCAGTTTGGAATTAAGTAATTCTGCAGACTATAAATCCAAAAGAAAGAAAACTAAACATAAAGGTGCTCTGTCTGAAGAGCTGACGAAATTGTACCCAGCAGCACCACTGATGACATGTTGCTGGCCGGTCACCGGAAGGGCGGGAGCTCTGAGTTTAAGTCAGGGAGCATCTGCCATGTTTCAGTTGCTGTGATGGAGGCAGTGACTGACCTCAGTGTAGGGGCTGTGAGTAGCGATCACTGGGGGGCTGGGGAGCATCCCAGTGGCAAAGCATGTGCCCAGGATGCACAGGCACTGGGTTCAATGCCCAGCACCAAAACCAAACCAAACAGAATACCAGCCTTCAAGCAAAAACTCAGTTCAGATGTTAAAAGGGAAGGAAGGGTTGTGCACTCTTATGGGTCTCACACTTCTGGGTGGCCCCAGAAACACCAGTCACCACCTTCTTTCTCCTAGTCCTAAAAACATCACCTCCATCACAGGTGAGAGGCTCAGGAACCTCTTGGACTCCAGGAGACCAAGTCATGTGTTACATAAGTGAATCAGATTCCATCCAGGGAAGCCCATGCCCATCGGTGGGATATAGCAGAGGCACAAGGACGCCACTCCCACAGGCTAATCAAGGTTGGGTGGAGCAGCTGGGCAACCCAGAGATGCAAGCAGTGGAGCTGAGACCCTGCTGGACTGGAGCCTGGGATGGCCCTCCTCTCCTATGAGCCTCTGCTTCTGGCAACGGGACTCCTGGAGGCTCCAGAAGCCTTTCAGCGAACCCCTCTCCCAGGGCAGCAGTCTGGCTATAGAAGGGAAGAATATAACATGACAGTCACACTGTTCTTATGCGGACTCTAGGTTTATCAGAAATGGCTGGGGAAAAGCAAAAACCTCCTCCTAGCTGACCCTGACAGTTTCCATGAGAAACTGGGGCAATTCACGCAGTGGACCAGATGCCTGGCCCTGCCTCATCCAAGGGCCATGGAAAGGACTGGGATGCTTTAGTGTGATAAGGGAAGTCACCAAGCGGTCTTCAGATAGTTGAAGATAGTTCCTGGACAGAGGCAGCAGGACTGCGGTGGAACTGGCGTGCGCCACTCTACAAGGCACAACTGGGATCCCAGGTTGAGTCTAAGAAAGACACCAACAAACAGGGTTCCCCGAAAATGGCCCAGGCGGCCTCATGTCAGGGGCTCTGCTGTAGCAAAGGAGCCACCAGGCTGCTTCCAGCCCGCCAGCGATGGCCTGCTGCCCCACGAGGCCCTCACCATGGAAACAAGTTTCTAAAGCCACCTCAACGCGCTCTAACTAGGATAGGAGCGTGTGGTTCGTGTGGTCGAAAGCAAGCTCTTAATGCGGCGATTCTCCCCCGGGCCACCATGAGTTCCCGTCTCATTTAGATAGAGAGACAGCTGGCCTCACGGAACAGGTGACGGAGAGTCAGCTGACCTCAGGGAACAGGTGACATGTGCATGTACACACACAAGGCAAGACCTCTACCTCCTGAGAGAGGAAGGTTCAGGCTCTGGTAGAGCTTCTCTTACTGCAGAGCACTCTGAATTACCTTATGAACAACAGTGGATATATGACCTCAAATTGTGCTGTTTTTGGATACTTGCATAGGCCCAACAGAATTCATAATTAAAATTAAAAAAGAGGAAGGAAAATTTATCACAAGTTGCATAATAGTTCCTGGGTTCCACCTCACAGCTGCATGTGTCAGAAGAGGGGGAACTAGGTCAGTCAATCATTCAGTTGAGGGGATTATGAAGGAACCCCTTAAAGATGGGTGGGATGGGGGTCCATGGCCTGGTGCAGAGTGGCCAATGACCACCCCCTGCTCCCACAAATCTGTAAGAGGAGCATCTCAGACCACCCAGGGGCTGGCACTAGTAAGGACGCTGGTGTGGCCAGGCGCAGTGGTGCATACTTCAATCCGGGCTGCTCAGGAGGCTGAGACAGGAGGACTGCAAGTGTGAGGCCACCTCAGTGACCCAACAAGATGCTCTCAAAATTTAAAGGGCTGGGGGTATAGTTCAGGGGTAGAGTTCCCCTGGGTTCAATTCCCAGGACAGAACAAAAAAAGACATTGATGCTCAGGACTATCAGAATCTATGAAAAGCCAACTTGAAAGCAAGAAAGGAGAAAAGGCTCCACTTCTCAGTTAGTGAGCAGCTGAGGGATTTTAATATGGATGCATTACTAAATTAATTAGATATTACACGCAGATGTTTAACCACTTCACCCGCATTCCTATATGTTCACATATTCAAGTTGGCCAATCTTCCTATTGGCAAAACGGGCCCGCGGCTTTATGCTGGGCCTGTCTGGAAGGACAAGCATCTCAAGGGCATCTGAACAGGAGACAGCTACTCACGTGCTACCTGCAGTGCACGCGCACTCACCTGTAGGTGGTAGCGGTGAATGTGGCTTGAAAAGCTGCAGTGTTTGTCCACCAGAAAGCAGAAGCGCCTCTTCTCCTCGAGCAGAGCTTCTTTGCAGCCGTCTGCAATGAATTTCTGGATTTCACTCTGGCGAGAAGTAACGGTCTCTATATACTAGGAAAATAAATAACGATGCAAGTAGGACACGAGGCGTCGGCAGCTGCTTGGCCTAGCATTCGTCTTTGGCCGTCTCTATGCTTGATTCATTTTGATAACGGAGTAAACACTAGACAGATAAATGCTAGACAAAGCAAAGCTGTAATGTGACCTGAGCAGACATCAAGGTCCCTGACTCACCAGTGGAAAAAAAGCTCCAGGGGCTTCCCATTCCCCATGGACACCAGGCACACGGTACTACGTTGTAGCCCAGAGATACGATCATGTGCTTTCCACCAGAAAACACGGTGCACTTCGCAGCCAGTTTCCAAATGCCAGCCACAGGACTTAACCCGAGCTTCATCCCCCCACAGTAATGCCAGTCAAGCAGTTTCCTTCTCCTCCCCACGGTAGGCAAAAATGCCAGTGTTTTTAGGAGACCACAGACTAATCACTTTGTTTTGGTACTGGGATTGAACCTGGGGGTCTTTATCATTGAGCTACATCTCCAGATCTCCAGTCTTTATTTTGGGATACGGTTTCCCTAAATTGCCCAGGGTGGCCTTGAACTTGTGATCCTCCTGCCTCAGCCTCCTGAGTTGCTGGGATTGGGCCACCACACCTGGCACAGCCAGTTATTTTTCTTGCTTGTTTTTTGAGGTGCTAGAGATGTAAGCCTTTATGCATGCTAGGAAAGTGCTCTACCACCAAGCTATATCCCCAGCCCTTTTTTAAATTTTGAGACAGGCTCTCAATAAACTGCTGAGGCTGGCTTTGAACTTGGGATCCTTCTGCCTCAGGCTTCCACACAGCTGGTATCAAAGGCACATCCCACAGAACCCGGCTCACGGGCTAATCGTCCTTAACTCTGTGAAGCTCTGCACTTCAGCTCTTAACTATTTTTAATAATTAATGCCTGATTTTAACCATGGCAGTAGCGCAACAGCACGTGGTAGAACACAGGCTGCCTAAGGAAGCCCCCTACACTGCACGGACAGCGGTGAACACGGAAGAGAGGGAAGCGCTGCGGAGAAGCTCACCTCGATTTCTTTGTGTTCATATTTTAGAGCATTTCGTCCTCCTTGACTTTTCCTTCGGATCTTCTTCAGCTCGGCTTGAGATTTCTCCAAAGAGTCCAATTTGCTCCTGTGTTCTGCTTGGTATCTCTTTAGGGTTGCCTGCAGGTTGAATGTTCTGCTTGTTTAACCAGGCACCATACAAGTGTCACAAGGCCACTTCTGCTCACACATCCAGCGTGTGTGGCTGTGGCCCTGACACCCTCATACCAACTTCACACAGCCCCCTCCACTCACCTTGAATACCGACGAACTGTCTGCTCTCAGGTCCCTTGAGCACAAGGGACAATAGCCTGTCTTATAGTCTTTTTTCCTCAAAGGTTTTCGACACTGAGTTGTAAGTGCTTTGGTGATTCCATAAAAAACATTAAGTCACACATTCCTGGCTATTTTATGGCTTATCTTTCAAGAGATGGCATGAACAAGTGTAACTGCTTGTGGTTTTTTGGGGTGCTGTGTAGCAGAGTGTTTTAAGAGCACAGTGTTGGAGCCTCACAGACCTGGGCTACAGTTCTCACTGCCTGCGTGATCTCAGAATTCAAGCCTCCTTCCAATCAGTAGCTACGTTATGGGGTTTTTGTGGGGATAAAACTCAGATGCTTGCAAGAGGCTCAGAACTGAAGGCTCCCAAGCAGGGAGACTGGTCTTGTGGCCTCTGCCAAGAGTGCGCAGCACCCATGCACTTGCAGGGATGGAGCCTCATGGGGACATGAAGGAGGGATGATTTCAGGGTAATCTGAACCACGGCAGCACAGGGGTCTGGGTAAGAAGGAAGGGGCCTTTAGGTGGCAAAAGCAAGCCAGCATTCTGCAGCATGAAGGAAGGATGCACAGAGCCCCACATGCTGCGGCGGAGGGCTGGCTGGAGGCAGCCCTAAAGAGCCGCTGAAATGGATGATACTGGGTGACAGGCAGGAGGCCACACACAGTGCAGGCCTCTGACTCTCCCACGCCCAAGTGGGGAAAGCTCTCGCTGGGCTGGGCGGTAAGGCCCTGGGTGGTGGAGGGAAACCACTCACGTTCATATATTTTACGTCCAGTTCTGTTTTCCTCTCCAGCTCATGGATAATCTCCTTATGGAATTTTTTGAACTGTTAACAAAAGAAAATAAAAAGTTCATACCAGATTTGAGGCTTTGGGCAAAATGAATTTCGAAAATAAAACAAATACATTTTGCAAATATAAAAATAGTACACATACATTCTCATCAAGAGTCTCATTGAGTTTCTTGTGGGTGCTGGAAATCTCTATGAGGACATGGCCTGTGAACAAAACCAGATGTGTTAGGGGAGGCCAGAACACCCACATCCTGAAAGACACAAAGAGAGGCAGACAGTGGAAGGAAACACACTGGGTCCCCATGGTGGGTTCCAGAAGGAACGGCTGAGCGCAAGCTTACAACATTCAGAAACCACTGTCTTTAAACTCACATGCTGCCTTCCATCTCACTCACTTCCTACACCAGATTCCACATAAAAGATTACCCTGGTCATCATGGTTACTAATTATAGCACCAAATATGATCTATTTCCCAGTCATAAGCAAAAATGGGTCTTCCCCTCCCCTCATTTTAGTCCTTGTACTGTTCTGGAAAGTACTAATGCCAGGGGAAACTACAGCCAGGACAGCATTCAGCCTTGGGTCTCCTGGGATGACACCGCTTCTCTGAAACAAGGACAGTCATGTACAGAAGAGAATGTTCCAGGACAAAGGCGCCTCACTCCGGAAAGCAGCAGAGTGACCATGCAGTCTGCAGAGCTCATCTCCTGCAACTGGGGCGGTGGAGTAGCGTTCTTGCCCCTTTTCTCTGAGAGAGGTGGATGACAGCCACTGCCACATATCTCCAGGAACCACGTGGTCTGATGCCTCACACGGGGAGGAAGCTGACACAACCATCTGGAACCCCACATGAGGACAGTTCGGTGGCCAGGTGAAAGAGAATCCCTGCGGTGAGCCGAAGGGCTCTGGGGAAGGTACAAGCCTAGTCTGGGTGGAAAGCGCAGGTGAGCACAGAGCGAACCAGGCTCAGCTGTCAGCGGCTCCAGCATGCGCTCTGGACGCAGTTCAGGACAGCTGACTCTGCAGCTGCACACCCGGCCCTTCTCCTCGTCCTCTGAGATCCAACCCCAATCGAACAGGCCACCTGCACATCCCGCTGGCGCCTTCCCCTAGACGGGTGTGCCAGTGAGCTCACCACTGCCCCTTATTTGCAGCCCAGCGCCGGCCACCGGGCCAGCATGTCCTACACATGGCCAAGGCCCGTTTGCTGGGCCACCGCTAGGGCAGGATGTGCCCCTCCCTCACCCTGCTTCCTTGGGCAACAAGGCTCCGTCTGCTTTCCCTGCCAAGGGGTAGATGTGTGGGAACGACGTGGAAGTCATGGACACTTGCTCACCCACATCTGTCGACACAGAACGGTCCGCCTTGCCTCTGAGGAGGTCCTCCCCCACATCCCATGTCCCCAGGCCTGGTCAAGCCCTTATCGTTTCTGGGGACCCCACTGTGTTCTATTTGGGATCATCTTCTTCACAGGTATCAGGAGTTGTCTCTTCTTCCATGGTGTCCCAGATGAACCAGCCCCGAGCCAATCTGCGCCCCCCAGGCACAATGCAGCTAAACCCCGAGGGTGGTGGGGAGAGAGAATCCTACTGGAACATAACCCGGTGACGCCACACACCGTGAAGTCACAAAAAGACCTCCTGTCCACGCTCTGTGACTCCAGGAAGCTCCAAAGGGACTGCCTGCCCGATGAACAGGAGACCCGGCAGCACCATCCCGGCGCGCAGGACGCCACCCGCTGAGCTCCCAAAATGCAGTATGAACAGAGTGTGATTCTTCACAACAGCCGCGTTCGCCTGGCAGAGAACGTGATCACATCATATGCCAGCCCATGGCCATTTAGTCTACTAAAATATTCCAAGTTTCCTTTACAGTCATCTTAACCTCCCGAACAAATCCTTGCTGAAGACAAAAAAACAAATAAAACCCACTTCAATTATTTGAAAATCAAGCACTCTATTCTTGGCAAGTTGGAGCTACTTAGAAAAAAATGTCTAAAAATAATTTGACGTGAAGCGTCAGAGTGATTCAGGCTGAAGGAGGCATCACTTTTTTCTCCCCGTCTGTCTCTCTGAAGAACTGTTTCCGCAGCCCCACGTGACGCGGATCTCTGAGAAGTGTGCCGAGCGCTGGTGTGAGCCCCTCTGTGGACACCCACCTGGCTCAACCTGACTCTGCCCTGCCGGCTGGGCCACGCCCTGCCCCTCACACTCCGCTCCCGCCCTGGTTCTGCCACCGCGGCCAGAGGCTCAGACTCCCCATTCACGGTGGGCAGGAACGGAGCCCCTGACCTGGTTACTCTTGTCCCTCACTGTTTGTGGAATTCCAAAGCCCACGGCACAGTGGCAGCCACTCAGTCCCCAGTCATAAAAGGGTTGAAAGACACCGTGGCTGCAATCGTGCAAGCTGCTCATGTGTGCTTTGAAACAACATGAAGACTGCAGGAATGCTCAATTTGCAGACATTTAATCTTAGATGGAGTAAGTGTGACTTCATGTTTGAAAAGTTACATCCCACCCACCCATCGGTTTACTCTTAGGCCTGCAACACACTACTTTTTCATAAATTACATTTCAGAAGGAAAAAAACCCTAAAAACATTGAAGGGAAGAGTGGAGAAAGCACATCCCAGATTCAATTGGCGCAGAACTAAGTGGGTGCCCCGACAGGAAGGCGGGCCGCCACGTCTGCTCCACCAACCCTTTCCTTGCTCCCCTTTCAGGTATGGGGTCCACATTTTGGAAAGAAACGCAGAGGATTTTCCCCCCCAAGAGAGAGGGAGAGAGAGAAATTTATTTTTCATCTTTTTTTTTTTAAATTTGTTTTTAGGACACTTAGCTGTGTATCAAATCTGGGTCCTCATGCATGCCAGGCTGTACTGCTGAGCCACTGCTCCAGCCCGAAACTCACAGTAATTACAGCAATGTCACTCAGTGTATATATTCTATATTCTTAAGTGGCAATATTAAAGGAATTTATGATTTTTTTAAATAAAAAACTCCAACTTTTGTGGTGCTAAGGATAGAACCCAGGGCCTTTCTACCAGTGAGCTACACTCCCAGCTCAAGGGAGTTTAGATTTATTATATACGCATTTCAAAATCATGAGCTCAATTAGAATGCAGTACCTACCATCAGTTTTTCTTAAAATTCACGTAACAGCTTATAGTGATATCACTCTAACTTTTGGAAGTCACGAACAAATACATCCAACATTTAAAAATGATACTATATAAAGATATGCATTTGGCCAGTTGGCAGTATGCACTTAAATGTTAAATGACAAACTTTAAGGAATACTATTAGAATAGACATAGAAAGTTTCCATTTGAAATGTGGTCATTGGACTACTTTTTTGGAGTTTCAGGGGATCAAACTCAAGGCCTGGCCTACGTTAGCAAGCACTGAAATGCTGAGCAACATTGCCAGCACCCAGTGGATTGTTAATGAGCTTTTTGACAAGACGACTCTTTACTAATTTAAAAATGTCAAGCAGCTGGAGGCCACCAAAGAACCCAAGCAGCACAGAGCACGTGCAAAACACGCAGGCCTGAAGAAAGATGCTCTCCATTTATATCTGATCATGGTCAGAACACCTCCTATTTCCAGAGAGCACCGAGTAATGACTGTCATGCGCCACTTCCTACACGTTGCTACTCCAAGAGGAGCCTGACGATAAAATGACACGGTGGAAGCCCACCGACTACTAGCCCAAAGTTATAGTGTGTGGATGAAAGCAACATGGAATAGATTTTTCCAAATATCACATGTGATGAGGAGAAAATACAATAGAAGTAAAAACCAAACACACAAATACACACACATATACATAGACAAGTGTGCCCTCTGAAGGGCAGAGTCACGCAGAGTGAGTCACCATGCAGGCAGATTAGTACCGCACTGGAAAGGCTCCGCCCCGCTCCCAGGGGCTCTGGACCCCTGTGCAGGAGAGCAGCTCTCCCATCAGCCTGTGCAGGTGAACTGTGTGCACGCAGGGCTGATGCTGCGAGAGGGACAGGGTGACACTGCACTGCACATTCTTCCAAAGGTCTCCCTTCCGACAGCCAGCTACATGTTCTCCTTTATGTTACAATCACAGTTCTAATTAATGTCTTGCACAGAGCATTGAATTATTCTACCATGGTGTAAATAAAAAAATAAGAGGTGTACATAACAAGAGTCAGCTTGAAGGAGCCGGTATAGGTCAAATATGGGGCAGTCTGAGCAGCAAAGTAGTGAAGGCAATAATAAATTATAAATTGCTGAAAAATCTAGGCATGCACAGTTCCCATTAGTAAATGAGGGTGTACCAGAGCTGAAAATCACCACTCAGCAACCACCACAGCGAGGAATGGCTGGGGCCCAACTGCTCACAGATGCTAGCGCTAGGGCATTGATGAGGAAACAAGATATCTGAATGGAAGTCCCCCCACAAATCGCGTGTTATTAGCAATAGAAAAAAATTAATATGCAGTGTAGAAATCAGATGACACCTTTACTGGACAACCAGATTTACATAAAAAGCTAGAGGAGAATGAAAGTTGTGTGCACACATTTGATACTCGGTGGACACAGAATTACTTGGACAGCATTCCAGCTAAGAATGAATAATCCGCTGGGTGCAATGGTGCGTGCCTGTAATCCCAGTGAGTGGGAGGCTGAGGCAGGAGGATCCTAGGTTCAAAGCCAGCCTCAGCAACTTAGTGAGGCTCTGTCTCAAAAAACAAAAAGGTCTGGGAATGTGGCTCAGTGCTAAAGAACCCCTGGGTTCCATCCTCAGTACCAAAAAAAAAAAAAAACCAAAAACAAAACAAACAAAAAAACCCCCCTGAATCCAATCATTAAGACATGGCCTTTGAAAGTTAAGATGTTGTGTTCCCAAGAATTCACCCACATTTTTTTTTTACACAGGTTTAACCTCATACCAGTTCTTTTTTTTTTTATTTTTGAACAACCTTACAAGATTTTAACAAAATAATATAAAATGTGTATATATTCTGGATATTGCAATTATCCCCAGGAGTGCCCCCCCAATTACCCTCCCTTATCCCT